>AWOL01S0047325.1:9049-28449 GCA_000715115.1 Nicotiana otophora
GCCCCATGGAGAAGATCCATCTCCAGGTATATAAATGCTTCGGACAAGATCCATGTCAAGGGAAGATCCATCCCTCAATATAATCAACCGCGCTCACTGGGGGTGTGCAGACTCCGGAGGGGCTCCTACACCCCAAGCATTATCATAAGCCAGTTCCAGGCATAAATCAATATAGCATGCTGCAGCGTGCAACCCGATCCTGTCACTCATAATCAGGCTCTCGGCCTCACTCAGTCATCAATCTCTCCAGTCTCACTCACTGGCTCACAATGTCATGAAACTAGCATGACAAAAATAATATGATGTATCAATAAATAACAACTGAGACTGAGATATGATATGGATGCATGAATATGACTGAGTACGAAATTTTAATGAAATCAGTGAGATGACAACAAGAAACGACCACTATGGATCCCAACAGTATCGGCATAAAGCCTAAACATGATATATAGCATGATTGGCAACTCAATTACTTTATCACATGGTGAAAACACGGATATCAAACAAAATAGGGCCACTATTCAGTGCCATGGAAACAACAAAGTCACAGTTCACATGGTGCACGCCCACACGCCTGTCACCTAGCATGTGCGTCACCTCAACAAAAATCACATAACATGTATTTCGGGGTTTCATACCCTCAACTCCAAGATTAGAAGAGTTACTTACCTCGAACAAGACAATTCCAACACCGAGCAAGCCAAGCGATGCTCCAAAATGTCATCCCGCACATTCCGACCTCCAAACGGCTCGAAACTAACCAAAAACAACTCAAGTACATCAAACAATGCTAAAGGAAACAATCCCGATCGAAAAAGTCAAATCTTGAATAACAAATCAAAAATCGGCCAAAGGCCCAACCCGGCCCGCACCTCAAAACCCGGCAAAATTTACAAAATCCAACAACTCATTCAATTACGAGTCCAACCATACTAGTTTCACTCAAATATGACTCAAATTCGATGTTCAAAACTCAAAATTTCACATTATGAAACTTTAGGCCAAAACCCCTAATTTCCTCTTTAAAATTCACAATCCAATTACCAAAAATGAAAATGGATTCATGAAATGTAATCAAAACCGAGTAGAGAACACTTACCCCAATCCTTATGACGAAATTTGCTCCAAAAAGCGCTCCATTTTGAAGTCCATAGCCCAATATGTGATAAAAATGACCAACCCTCGAACTTATAACATTCTGCCCAGCGATTTCGCATTTGCAGACAGATCATCGCATCTGCGACCACCGCTTCTGCGGTAAAAACTTCGCTTCTGCAAAAATAGCCTTGCCCAGCAACCCCCGCACCTGCGGATATCAAAGTCCCCTTCTGCGAAGATATTCGCACCTGCGCTTCCCATCTCGCATCTGCGCGCACGCAGGTGCGCTACAAAAATCCGCTTCTGCAGTCTTCCTCACCCAGTCTCTTCTCGCTTCTGCGACAACTTTGCTGCGCCTGCGACCATCGCACCTGCGAGCCCATTTCCGTAGGTGCGAAAACACGAGAACCAGCAACCTTCAATAATGCAATATGCAACGAAATTGATCCGAACCTTGTCTGAAACTCACTCGAGCCATTCGGGACACCGTCCAAATATACTGCCAAGACCCATAACATAACACAGACCTACTCGAGGCCTCAAAACACGCATAACAAATATCAAAACAGCGAATTGCACCTCAAATCGAAATCAATAAACTTTGAAACTTCAAACTTCCACAACCGATGCTGAAACCTATCAAAGCACGTCCGATTGACCTCAATTGTTCACACAAGTCACATTAGACATTACGGACATGCTCCAATTTCCGGAATCGGAATTCGACCCCAATATTAAAAGTCAACTCCTGGTCAAACTTTTCAAAATTTTAACTTTTGCCATTTCGAGCCAAATTCAACAACAGACCTCCAATTCACAATCCGGACATGCTCCTAAGTCCAAAATAACCCAACGGAGCTAACGGAACCATCAAAATTCCAATCCGAGGTCAAATGCTAAAAGTCAAACTTGGTCAACTCTTTCAAATTTAAAGCACCCTAGTTGAGAATCATTCTTCTAAATCAGTCCCGAATAACCTGAAAACCAAAACCGACGATTCACACAAGTCAAAATACATCATACGGAGCTACTCACGCCCATAAACGACCGAGCGAAGTGTAAATTCTCAAAACGACCGGTCGGGTCGTTACACATATATTATAACAAGCTATATATTATTAAAGTAGTACAACGAAGTGTGTGTGTATACATATATATATATATATAGGTATAGCCGCATATATATAAGAACACAAAGCGCTAAGGCTACAGGGTCCCGTTCTTTTGGGGATAGACTTGTGAAGAAGCAATAATCTAATTAGTATATATAATTGATCATCATCAAATATATTTGTTTGTAAATATTTTTATCGGCTTATAACTTACTTAGATGCATCGATGAATATTAAAAATAAAACGTTTCGACCTATATTGATGGATATTAAAAACAAAACGTCTCGACCTATATCGATTAATCTATGTCATGCATTATTAGTGATGAATGAATGAAATATAAAAGAATTAATATTAAACATCTTTGATATGTATATATGGATCACAAATTGAATCACATTAATATTTACTATCTAAATAATATAAATGTAATCCGTTAATACTTTATTTTGTAATACAAATAATGAATACACTAACATATAATATAACAAGCTATATATAGTTAAAGTAGTACAACAAAGTGTGTGTGTGTGTGTGTATATATATATATATATATAGGTATAGCCGCATATATATAAGAACACGAAGCGCTAGAGCCATAGGGCCGAGTTCTTTTGGGATTAGTCTTGTGAAGAAGAACAGGAAGCGCTAGGGCCATGGGGCCGAGTTCTTTTGGGGATAGACTTGTGAAGAAGAACACGAAGCGCTAGGGCCATAGGGCCAAGTTCAAACGACTAAACATATTTAAAATAGAATAATATATTGATTTATCAATTGATAAAGTTTTCATACGTAGTAATGTATGTGATTGATCATCAATAACAATATAGTGTATGTGTATGAAATTATTCATATACTTAATTATAACTTAGAAAATTAACTTAGATAGATGCTTATAATTTATTAAAAGTAATTAGTTAATATAATCATTTATAAAGATTATGCTTAAAGTTTATAATTATTTATAGTAAATATATGTGAATAAAGTAAATGCTTATAGTTTATAATAATGTTTTATAGTTTATAATATTTTAAGAAATAAAAACACAAAAAAAATTAATTTTTTTTAAAAACTAACCGACCAAAGTTGGTCGGTTAATAGTCAAAATACAGTCAACGCCCGTCACTTAGTGCACCGACCAAAATTATCGACCAACATTGGTCGGTAATTCTAATTTCAGATCCCAATTACGGGATTTCCCCTATTTTTCTTACTCTCTTCTCAAAATTTTCTAACTCCTCACTCTCTTCTCCCTCACACACACAACACCCTTCTCCCTCTCCTTCTCTATTTCCCTCACACAAATCTCATTCCCCAAGTCGCCACTCCCCTCGCCGTAGCCGTCGCCGCTGCCGCTGATACTGACTCCACTGCCGCCCCCCTCCTTCTCCACCTCCTAAAAATTCTAGGTTTGAATTACAACTTATGTCTTTTTTGTATAAATTTAATGTATTGTTAATTAGTTATGAATTAGTTAATTAGTGTTTAAATTGATTGTTTAACTTTGCATTTTATTGAAATATAACATTTAGGTCTTGTTTTAATTAAATTGATTACATATGGTGTAAATTGAATGTTTAAGTTTGTATTGACTTGAATAGTTTAGTTAGGAATTGAATTATTAACTTTGAATTGAATTTTAGTTTTTAGGATTTATTCTTGTGAATTGAACTTTTAGGGTATGAACTGAATTTTTAGGGGTAAGTGTTGAACTTTTTGGACAGAGCTTATATTTTATGAGGTTAATTGAATTGTTTAGGGTATGGGTTGAACTTCTAGGATATGAATTGAACTTTTAGAGGTAATGGTTGAACCTTTTGGATATGAATTGAACTTTTAGGATATAAATTGACTTTTTGGAGGCTGTTGGCGGTCCAAAATGGGGGAAGGTATACGGGCTTCCTACGAAAAGATTCCATCGCTATAGGTGTGGAATGCAAGGAATAGGGACTTCCTCACAGGGCGAGGAACTTAATAGGGAGAGCTTCTCGCCTATGCGGGAGACAGTGACAAAGTTTACATCCGAGCTAGAAGCGGCCAAGGAAAGAGAAAGGCTTAGAGATGCTCAATTCCTTGGTATGCAAGCTCAAATCAGAACTCTCCTTTCTACTGGAGCTTTTTTCGTTGCCCCGATCTCGTGAGTTATCGCCAGAGGCTCGACTTCCACGTGATCGTTCCTCCCGTCCTCCTCGTGATCGTTCCTCTCGTCCTCCCCGTGATTGTTCTTCCCATCCTCCACAAAACCATTCTTTATACCGTCTTATAGATGAAAGTTCATCAGATAGTGATGATGTTGTAGAAAATACCCCTTGACTAATAATTAGTTTTTGCTTGATTTTGGATTATGATGTTCAATTGAACTTTAATTTGTTAGTTTTAAAGTATTAATTAGATATTTGGTTGTCGTTGTTGTTGTTGGATATTTGGTTGGATTTGTGGTGAATTAGGGGTTGTATGTGGTAAATTGGTGGTTATTAGATATGAATTGGGGTTATTGGTACGCTGGTTTTATTTGGCAGGTGGTGTAGCTACCAAAACAGGTATTTTCCGCCAAAATTAAACCCAGAAAATCAACCAACCTTGGTCGGTAACTAATAAAAAAAAAATTAAATTGTACATTACCGACCAATGTTGGTCGGTTAATGTACAATGAATTCCCAAAAATTCCAACATTACCGACCAAATTTGTTCGGTTTGTTGCCTGCCTTGTCCAGTTTACCCACCAATTTTGGTCGATATTTTTAAATTTTAATTATTTATAAAAAATATATTTTCCATTACCGACCAAAGTTGGTCGGTATTTTTAAATTTTAATTATTTATAAAAAATATATATTTTCCAATACCGACCAAAATTGGTCGGTAGGAAAAATTAATAAATTTAATACACCGACCAAGTTTGGTTGGTAAAATTAAATTAATAAAATAATCTTCCGACCAATTTTGGTCGGTAAGTCAATTAAATTGTCGGATAGTCGTGTAGAGCATACCGACCAATATTGGTCTGTAATTTCTGAACAACTTTGGTCGGTATGTCCTTCCGGCCTTTAAAATACCGCCCACGCGTGAATGGTCGCGTTTTGGACGATTATTGGCCATTACCGACCTACTTTAGTCGGGTTTTTTGGACGGTTTTTTCCGGATTTCTAGTAGTGTAGGTCCTTTTGACAATAGTTAAAGACTTATTTTTAAAAGGTAAATCAAAGATTCATTATTTAGTCTTGTAATAAATTTTCTTGTTCAAGACTTTGTTAACCTTTCAAAGTACTTTGCCTGATTAGTTAGATTCAAATTGTTTATGATTATTATAATGTGAGACTATATCTAGCAAAGTGGATTTTATGAGATATTGAATGTTCACGTGAAGGTGCCATAATGAAAACTTTTGTTTGTTACATATGGAAGTTTTTCTCCTTTGCGGCTAGTGCTGGACGGTTTTAGAAAGTTTTAGTTTTTTTTCTTCTTTTGTCCAATAATTATATGAGCCTATTACACGTGTATATTAATTTGTATAGATTAAGAATTCATTATCAATAAAAAGATGCTGCAGAAGTGGTTTGTTTATTTGAAATCAATGAAAATTCTTAATACTTAATTTATATATGTGAGATGATATTATACAGGGTTAAAATTTATGATGAATAAATGTTTATCACTAAGGTGATTTATTTATTTAAAATCATTAAAATTCTTAGTAGTTTATACATGTGCGATGATATAATACATGGATTGAGAGTTATGATTAATAAATAGGATCTACTGAAGTAGTCTATTTATTTGAGTCATTAAAAAAGTGCTCAATGTACCATGTGAAAATTGTCTTTGAAAGTATATGCTAGTGGTGGAGTTTACTTATTGGAAAAAAGTTTACCATTAGATAATAGTAAAACTATATTCATGAGAAGAGATATTAAGTATTTCACCCTAAGGGATGAAAAGTAATATCTTGGATTCTCATGTATATAAATCAAGAGGACAATTTGTTGCAAGAGGAAATTTTGTGTATCTTACCCAAAATAAAGGATATAATATCGTGATGACCCGATAGGTTATTTTTAATTTTAACCTTCATTTCTGTGTTCAGAGACCTCGAATAGCTCCATTCAGCCTTCCTCGACTTGCATGCGCAGTCCGTATCTTTTTTTCAGAAAATCTTCATGTGAAAAATTAATTAAAATGAGAAATAGTGATTTAAAACTCATTTGAGTTGACTTCGGTCAACGTTTTGAGCAAACAGACCCGGATCAGTATTTTGAGAGTTGTGATGGATTATATCGTGATTTGGGACTTGGGCGTATGCCCGAAATCGAATTTGGAAGTCCCTAACTTGAATTAACGCCATTTGACGAAAACTAAAAACTTAAAGGTTTAAAGAATTCCTAAATTTGGTCATAATTGGATTTTTGTTGATACCAGGTCCCGATTTGGATTCTGAGAGTTCGATTAGCTTTGTAACAATATTATGACTTGTGTACAAAATTTGAAGTTATTCCAAGGTTCGTAGGCATGTTTTCCGTTAGTTTTTGAAAAATAATAAAAGATTTGATTTTATAAAGCTTGAATTTTTAAAGTTTGACCCGAGTTTAACTTTGTAGTTAACCAACCCAGAATTTGGTTTTGAAAGTTTTTACAAGTTCATTTCGCTATTTGAAACTTGTCTGCAAAATTTGGCGCGATTCAAAGTTGATTTGATAGGATTCAGACGCATGGTTGAAAATTTTGAAGTTCATGAAATTTCTTTGAAAATTCATACGTTTTGGCATTCAATTCTAAATTCTAGGTGTTATTTTAGTTTTTTGATCGCGCGAGCGAGTTCGTATCATATTTTAGGACCTGTGTATATGTTTGGTTGAGGTACGAAGAGGTTGGGGCGAGTTTTGAATAAGTTTGAGCAATTCGGTACTTTGGGCCGCGAAACCTCACATCTGCAGGTTTGTTAGTCTAACTTCATGAGCTTATATCTTTTAATCTATAAGGAATTTGGAGATGATCCAAAAATAAAAGTTGTATTGCCCTTTGAGTCTAGTTTCCAGAAAGGTAAACCATTTATCATTTGGACATTTGTACTGAAAATTATAATTTATTTACTGAAGACTGGTACTGCAGTTTTTGGCCTGGAAAATTGCTGGAGCAGGTCGCCTCTTTAAAATGAGACCTGCCTGGAAATAATGAAACAGGTCGCATTTTAAAGATGCGACCTGCCTGGGCAGAATGCTTGAGTTCGTAGTTCGATATTTTTGTTCATTTTTTAGAGTTTTTGACCTCGTTTTGGGCGATTTTAGAGGGATTCTTCACGAGTTTGAGTTGGGTTTGATTGGTTTGGAGGCTAGTTCGAAAGGAAGGGCCGTGGTCGATTGATCGCTTGAGTTGCGAAGCAAGGTAAGTGTCGTGGTTAACCTTTACTTAAGAAAATAGGACCCTTGAACTATGTGTTACGTGAATTTCATGTGTAGCGACGTATAAGCGAAGTGATTAGTGTCTATACGTCGTCAAATTTCTTGTTTTCATGCTTTTCTATATTTCATTAATTGCTTTATATCATGACTTAATTGTTATACTACTTGATTCCCTTATCATCATTGCTTAATATTATGCCTTGATTCCATGCCTTAATTTGTATATGCTTATTTTACTTTTGTGTCATAATTGCTACTTGACATTTAGCATTTTATATATTAAATTGCCCATCTCCCCCCTGATTCCACACTTATTTATTACCTGTCCCTATTTGTTTACGACATAAATCATAATTGTTGTATGCATTGTTGCCTTATTGTTTCGTATTAATTGTTGCATTTATTTGTAATGACCCCACCGGTCGTTTTGACAATTAACGTCCTGTTCGGTAGCATAAGGTCTTGAGAAGCTCCGTATTATGTGTTATGATGTGCGTGCGTAGTCAAATTCGGATGATTCGGGATTGATTTGGAAGAAGGATTCATGTTTTAGAAGTTTAGGCGGTAAGAGTTGACCGGATTTTGACTTTTGTGTAGACGACTTCGAAATGGCATTTTGATGGTTCCAATAGCTTCGTACGGTGATTTTGGACTTAGGCGTGCGTCCGGATTTGGTTTTGGAGGTCCGTAGGGTAATTTGGAGCATTTCGGCAAAAATTGGAAAGTTGAAATTTTGAAAGGTTAAGAGGTTTGACCGAGAGTTGACTTTGGTGTTATCGGGGTCAGAATGCAATTCCGATAGTTGGATTAGCTCCGTTATGCTATTTGGGACTTGCCTGCAAAATTTGACGCCATTCCGATTTGATTGGGTATGTTTCGACATCACTTTTAGAAGTTGGAAGATTTGAAAGTTCATAAGTTCGATTCGTGGTGCAATTTGTAGTTTCGTCGTATTGATGTGATTCGATGCCTCAAGTAGGTCCGTATTGTGTTATGGAACTTGATGGTATATTCGGACGGGGTCCCGAGTGGCTCGGATGAGGTTCAGATTATTTTGGCAATTTTGGTCAAGGTTGGTGTTGGGCAGTGTTCTGGTGTATACGCATCTGCGGGAGTTTGATCGTAGATACGAAGCCGCTTCTGCTAAGTTTTTGTCGCTTTTGTGGTGTTGAGTCCTTGGGGGGGAGCTTCACTTTTGCGGAGTAATTGTCGCAGGTGTGATGGCCTCTTCCGTGGCCCTCTGATCGCAAATGCGAAGATGTCCGCTTCTGCGGCTGTTTGTGCGCTTTTGTGGAGTTACAGGTGCGACTCTTTGTTGCGCAGGTACGGTCACTAGGCTGTCTAGTTGGGTTCGCAGATGCAAACGTTTTCTTTTAAATGCGAGAGCGCAGATGCGCTTCCTTGTCTGCAAATGCAAAAGTTCTGGGCAGAACCATATAAGTCGAGGGTTTGGCCATTTTTAACATATTTTGAGTTGTAGACCTCAGTTTTGAGAGATGTTTCGTGGGTTTTTCAAGAAACTCATTGGGGTAAGTTTTCTCTACTCGAATATTGTTATATTTCATGAATTCATTGCTATTTTCATCATTTAATTAGTGAATTAAGTTGAAACTTTGGGGAACATTTGTAAAAATCTTTCAAAATGTATAATGATGATTTGAAGGTCGAATTGATGTCGAAAATTGATAGTTTTGGTATGGTTGAACTCGTATCGGAATGGGTGTTCGGGTATTGTAGATTTTATAGGGTTCCGAGGTATGGGCCAGGGGTTTGACTTTTGGGTTGACTTTTTAGTTTTAATTAAAGATCGAAACTTTTTTATCCGGAATTGTTTTCTATGAGTTTTATATATGGATTGATCTTATTTTGGCTAGATTTGAGCCGTCTGGAGTACGTTTCACTCGAGAAGTTCATTTTAGAGGTATGTATCTTGCCTAACTTTATGTGGGGAACTACCCCTTAGGATTTGAGTCTTTGGTTGTAATTGTGTCATGTGAAGTCCGTGTACGCGAGGTGACGAGTACGTGCTCGGGCTTATTTGTGGAAATTTGACCGTTTAAGGCTCTTTGGTTCTTATGTTCATTAGATATGAAGTTTTCTTGTCAGGTTGAATCCCCCATTTATTAGTTTCATCTCTACGTATCTTAAATTGGAATTAATTGCTTTATGTTCCACTCCTATTGCCTATTTGACTCTTATTTGCCTTAACTGAAGTTGTTGCCTCTTCTATTGCTATGCTATCCTTCCCTAATTTCTTATCCTTAATTGAAGTTATTACTATCTCTCTGCAATTGGCTATCCGTAATTGAGGTTATTATTATCCTTTCCGTAAGTTGCTTATCCTTAATTGACTATGTCGTATCTCTTTCGTAATTGATCAACCCTAAATGAATTTTAGTTATCCGTTATCATAGTTTACTCATCCTTATTTGGAATTATTGACTCATGTTACCTCCCATGTTGTCGAATTGTACTTTTATCGAATCATTGTTACATATTATTTCTTCCTTATTGAGCTATTCTTGTTGAGACAAGTATTCTCTGTTGTGTCTTTCTTTGTGAGCTTGTTTTACCGTTTCTTTGTGTTCTAAGGTTCTTGAGTTGATCTACTTGTTGTTTCTTGTATTATTGTTGTTGTTGTTGCTATTCTACTTAGTGTTGTTGATCTGAGGGTTATGCGCTATTATGGTACTGAAACTGTTTCGAGGAAATATTGTGGGATATGGGCACATGTTGTGAATGTCATTTTATTGTGTTGTTATGTTTTGGCGCGTGATATTGTTGGGAAGATTTATTCGGGTGCTTACACAAGGTTTCTTCCATGCTATTGTTACTATTGATGTCGCACATGCGGCGTGACAAGGCGGGTTATATCTATGTGTTTGCGCACGTAGCGAGACAAGATGGAAACATTACTATGCGAATGCGGCGAGACAAGGTGGCAATTTACTTTTTTATTGTGCGTGTGGCGAGACGAGGCAGGCTATGTCTGGAAATGATTTGTCATGACTTGTGATGGCCTGGGGTAATTGTTGTTGTTGATATTTGTGTAGTGGCGTTCCTAACTTGTGTGAGTTTTACATTGTGCAAATTGTGGGAAATCGTTTCTTATGTGCTGTTTTTTTCTCTACTCTTATTCGTTGGCCCGAACTGTGAGAGAACACTTGCACAAGCATACAAGTAATTTATCACCTATCGGTTTAAGAGGATGAACATTGATGTTACTGACCATTTATACGTACTTCGTCTACTTGTCTTCTATGTGAGAATTGTTCTATTGGCACATGAGTCGTCCGTGCAGTTATCAGTTGTAAAGAGGGCACAACATGCCAAGTGGTTAGGGTTCATGAATTGGGACCCGTAAATTGTTATTTTTCGAGGTTTGGTACCTCGTGGAGATTATTGGATAAACTTGGTGTGAGAGCGGTTATTCCTATTGAGTTGGTACTTGTGTTTTTCCCTTATTTGGTTCCACTGGATTTAAAGTGTGTCCAGCTTACTCTATAGTGTTATTACTTGTTGTGTCCAGTTGCTAATTGTTGCTTCTAGTTTCTCTTGCAAGCATCGTATTATTGTTGTTATCATGCCTACCTTTATAGAGTTATTGTACCCTACTATTTCTACACCTATACTTGTCCAGGTTATTTAGTCTAGTAGGTGTCTTGAATGTCCCTTGTCACTACTCTGCCAAGGTTAGTCTTGATACTTACTAGATACCGTTGTGGTTTACTCATACTACACTTCTGCACATTTTGTGCAGTTCCAGGTAGTTTTGATTTGGTCGCTCGCTAGCTAGTTGTACGGATCTTGCTGTGGAGACTCAAGGTAAACCTGCTGCCGCATTTGTAGGCCTCGGAGTCACCTTTTGATATTGTACTTGCACTATTTTATCTCTATTTTGAAACATTTGTATTTGTAGGTTTTCTAGCAAACTCAGTAGAGCTTATGACTTGTACTACCGGTTTTGGGATTGTAAGTGTTGTATAGAGATTTCTATTTCTTATTTGTTAGTCATTGGTTAAATTTGCTATTAATTTAGTAAGTGTTAGGCCTACCTAGTCTTAGAGATCAAGTGCCGTCACGGCATCCTACGGAGGAAAAATAGGATTATGATAAATTGGTATCAGAGCTCAAGGTTCATAGGTGCTACGAGTCATAAGAGAGTTTAGTAGAGTCTTGCAGATTAGTACGGAGATGTATGTACTTATCTTTGAGAGACTACAAACTATTAGGACAGTTTCACTTCTTCATTTCCTATCGTGCAAGTTTATTGACCTCGGAGTTTGAGCTTTTATCATTCTCTTCTCTCACAAATGGTGAGGATACGAGCTGTAGTTACTGATGATGCTGCCCCCAAAGCAGGTATCGCTAGGGGCAGAGCCAGAGCCAGAGGATGAAGAGGAGCACGTGTTGTAGCTAGGTAACCTACCAGAGCAGCAGTTGAGGAGCCGCCAGTAGCTCCAGATGGGGGACAAGTACCGAAGGAGCCTACTGTTACCCCCGGACTTCAGGAGACTTTAGCATAGTTCTTGAGCATGTTTGGAACATTTGCTCAGGCGGGGTTAATTCCGGTTGCGCCAGCTACTTCACAGATAGGGGGAGTAACTCAGACTCCCGCCGTCCGTACTCTAGAGCATCGAGTCCACGTTGGTCAGATTCCAGGTGTCATGGCGACACAACTTCTGATCCCAGTTCAGCCTGTGGTTTGGGCAGCAGCATTTGAGAAAGAACAACTTAGACTTGTTGTAACGACCCGACTTGTCGTTTTAAGAATTTATGCCTCGTTCAGCGACTTAAGATCTCGAGCAGCTTTATAATGCATATTATGACTTGTGTGTGTGGTCGAGTTTGGTTTTCGGACGATTCAAGATAAAATTGGAAGAACAATTCTTACTTAAGAAGCTTAAAAGAAAAGAGTTGACCGGAGAGTTGACGTTTTAGCAAAAAGACTCCGAAATGGAATTTTAATGGTCCCAATAACTCCGTAAGGTGATTTTTGACTTAGGAATGTATATGGGTATTTATTTTAAAGTCTGTAGTTGAATTTGGCTTGAAATGACGAAAATAAGAAATTGAAGGTTTGGAAGTTTGACCGGGGAGTTGACTTTTTTATATTGGGGACGGAATCCGATTCTGGAAATTGAAAAAGGTCCGTTATGTCATTTATGACTTGTGTGCAAACTTTGAGGTCAATAGGACTTGATTTGATAGGTTTCGGCATCGAATGTAGAAGTTGAAATTTATAATTTTTATTAAGTTTGAATTAAGGTGCGATTCGTCGTTTCGATGTTGTTATATGTGATTTGAGGCCTCGAGTAAATCCGTTGTATATTTTGGGACTTGTTGGTATGTTCGTACGGGTTCCCGAGTGGCTCGGGTGAGTTTCGGGGTGATTTCAGACCATTTCTAGGTCATTTTTAGTTGCTGGTTTTTGAACATAGAGGTATGCATCGCGATCGCGGACAAACGGTCGCAATTGCGAAAAGCAATTTTGCTATTTGGACACTGTGAATCGCGATTGCGGAAGCCTTTTCGCGATCGCGTAGAGAAAACTTCTGCTACACTGACCTTACTTTGGAAGGTTATATCTAGCAATCTATAAAGAATTTGGAGATGACCCAACACTAAAAGTTGTAGCCCTTTGTGTCTCGTTTTCAAAAAATCAATCCGTTTGACATTTGGAGTTGTGTATAAAAGGTTATGATGGATACGTTACAGGCTGTTTGGGAAGAGTTTGAACAGGGCTGATTATGGAAGCTTATATCTCGAATTTCACGGTTGCGATTTCATCAATATTTAGAACTAAATGAAATTTTCACATGAAACTTTTATCTCATTTGTTTTGACAAAACTTATAAAAAAACATATCTAAACTGGCTAATAGATAAAATTAGTATTTCATATAACATGAACCGCAATTCTTATGTCTCAATTTGTTAGGTAGTTGTATTTGTTTTAGAGAGAGTATGAAAGGATTGTTTTTTTTTTTAAAACAACTCCCTCAATAGAGTGTTCTGGTCATTGAAAACTTTGTTTGTCTGGCTCTTCAGATCATAGTCTAATGTATACGGGGTAATTTCTTTTGAAGGGACAAAGCTTCATGTTTAATTGGCATTTGATTTCATGCATTTGCATTAAATTTCTTCTTCTTTTTTCGTTTCATTAGGTGTTTGCACATGCATTAAGCTCTTTTCGAATATATTTTTTCACTCTCATTCAAAGCAACATTCCTATTGTTAATGTTTATTAAGAATAATAAGTATTGATGAATGCCGCCAGCTAGGGGAGTCAAAGCCAAAATGTCTTATCAATTTACAAGTTTGATCATGTTGACATCATCTTTGCGTCACGACCCAAAATCCTACCACAGGCGTCGTGATGGCACCTAATCTCTAAGACTAGGTAAGCCGATTTCAATTACCTTTTGAAACCATTTTTTTTAAACTAACAGCGGAAATAATTACAGTATACAACATTCCAAGACTGGTAGTACTGAGTCACGAACTCTAACTGAATAATGATCACGAGGACTGAATATACAATATTGTTTGATTACAAATTAACAGTACAATGAAATGAAAAGACTCCAAGGGACTGCGACGGCCAAGCAGCTCTACCTTGAATCCTTACGATCCCGCTTTAACTCTACTAAAGTCTGATATCTCCAATACCTGGCTCTGCAAAAAAATGTGCAGAAGTATAGTATGAGTACACCACGGTCGGTACCCAGTAAGTATCAAGACTAACCTCCATGGAGTAAAGACGAGGTACAGTCAAGAAACTCACTAGTCTAATAACCTGTGCAATATAATATACAAAATACTAGGAAACATATAGCAATAAAGGCAGGATAAAACAACCAGTGGTATGCGCAGCAAGACAAAAAGAATACCATAAATATCACTCAACAATTAATAAATACATGTACGCCCAATTAATTCAAGTTTTTCAAATAAATATCCTTCACATATAATTCTCCCAAATAGCTCTCTTTTAAAAATAGTTTTCTCAAATAATTAATTTTCAAATATAATTCTTTCAATAAATCTTTTCAAATATAATTTCCTCAAATAAATATTTTCCAAATACAATTCTTTCATATAATTCTTTTGAATAAAAATCCTTCCAAATAAATATTTTGAATATAATTCTTTCAATTAAAAAGTCACCATGTGACACCTCATTTCATAATCATAAAAATACGGGTCTCAGCACATTTTTATATTTTTCATAAACACGGGTATCTGTCTATTTTCATATTTTCACGGCACCTCGTGCCCATAATTAAATCATCATATTTTCCCGGTACCTCGTGCCGTCATTTCATATCACAACTGCACAGACAATTCACGTGTAAATTATCATTATCATTTCATTACAGCACCTCGTGCCCACATTTCATATCACAACTGCACAGACAATTCACGTGCCAAATATTCTCATTATTTACCCACGGCACCTCGTGCCCATATTTCATTCTGTAATCCACCTGGCAATAGCCACATGCTCTCAATTTTAACATAAATCAGATTGTTATCAATTTACCAACAACAAGACAAATTACACAAGGTATAAAAGTAAACACAAGAAAATCACAACATCACATGAAAATTGTCAACACCACAACCCCACATTATCACATATCATCCCTGACAATAGCCACTCTTATCACTCCTATTTCCACTCTTATCACTCCTATAGCCACCCTTATCGCTTCACCCAGACAATACCAATAGCCACCCTTATCGCTCATATTACCACCCTTATCGCTCTTATAGCCACCCTTATTGCTCCGCCCAGACAATATTCCAACAAACACAACAGTGAAATGCCACCCTTATAATCACATAATATCAAAGGTGAAATGCCACCCCTATCTCCCCAAAATAACAACTCACACAACACAATAATTTACATGGGAAATTAACACAGCAACTTAATAAAATTAATTCATATCATAATTTGCCCAATAACCACAACCAAAGATATAACAAAATCAATTAATTTCACAACAAATAGCCCAAGGCTCCATACAATGTATATATCACCAAAAAACAATCAATAGAGATAGAAATTACTCAACATAAAGCAAAGTCTTCATTAAATTTAAATTTTCAATAATTATATAAACACATCTTCTTAAGATCATTTAATTAATTATTTGCAGAGAAAAATTCATATTGGAATTAATTTTCAAGAAATATTAAACCAACAATACTCACGAAATTTCATAAATATTTCAAGTAACAATCACATAAAATTATCATATAAAAACAAATTCAACAATAAGGATTTAGGCATGGCAAACAGATGATTTAATAATTTTTCACAATTTTCCACTTTACTACACAATAATGCCTAAGACTTTAATTCAATGAATATTTGCGCGTATAATCCCGAGTACGTACTCGTCACCTCGCGTACACGATTTTTCACATTTCACAAATGCCACATAAAACCCAATACTTAAGGGGTAATTCTCCCACTCGAGGTTAAGCAAGACACTTACCTTTTTGAAGTTATGCCGATATTCCAAAATCGTCTTCTTGCTTGAATTGACCTCCGGACCGCTCAAATCTAACCAAATTAATTGTATAACTTCATTAAAATTCATCAGAAACAATTTCGGATAATAATACGTCGATTTAAAAATTTATTCCAAAAATTCAACAAAAGTCAACGCGGGGCTCGCCCCTCGGAACCCGACATAATTTTCATGAAATCCGAACACCCATTCCGATACGAGTTCAACCATATCAATTTTTATCGAATTCCAATAACAACTCGACCTCAAAATATTAAATTTTCGTTTTTGGAAGATTTTGTAAAAATCTTGATTTCTTCCATTTAAATCTGAATTAAATGATGAATATAATCATGGATTCATGAAATATAAACACTTTACGATATAGAACAGTTACCCCAACCAAGCTTGTGAAAACTCCCTCCAGAATCTCCCAAATTCGAGCTCCAAAAATCCAAAAACAAAAATGGAAAAATGACCAATTTTCGGTCTTTAACATTCTGTCCAGATTCGCACCTACGGTTACTGTTCACGCACCTGCAGTTACTGTTCACGCACCTGCGGTTATTGTTCACGCACCTGCTGTTACTGTTCACGCACATGTGGTACTGTTCACGCACCTGCGAAAAAAACAGTAGCTGCCCAGAAATTCCAGCAGCTTTTCTTCAAGTCCGAATTGATCCGTTAACCAAATATACCAACATGTCCCAAAATAAAATACGAACTTAGTCGAGGCTTCAAACCATGTCAAACAACGCCGAAAGTATGAATCGCGCATCGAATAGAATTATAAGTTTTCAAATCTTTCAACTTCTATATTTTGCGCTGAAACGTATCAAATTCATCCGGAATGATTTCAAATTTTTCACACAAGTCATAATTGACTTAATGCAGCTATTTCTATTTCTGGAATCGAAATCCGGCCACGTTATCAAAAATTTACCCTTTGGTCCAACTTTTCCAAAATCTTATATTTTTAAAATGTGTCGAATTGTCCTACGGACTTTCAAATCCAAATCCGAACATACGCCTAAGTCCGAAATCATCATACGAAACTATTGCCATCCTCGAAATTCTATTCCGGGGTCGTTTGCTCAATAGTCAACTCTTCGGTCAAACTTCCCAAAAATTCAACTTTTGGCATTTCTAGCTTAATTCCACTACGGACCTCCAAATAATTTTTCGGACACACTCCTAAGTCCAAAATCACTATACGGAGCTATTGACATCATCGAAATTCCATTCCGGAGTCGTTTTCTCAAAAGTCAACTCTCCGGTCAACTCTTCCCATTTAAGCTTCAAATTAAGGATTGTTCTTTTAATTTAATTTCGAATCTTCAGTAAATCAAACTCGACCAAACCCGCGGGTCATAATACATATTGAGAAGTTGCTCGAGACCTTAAGTCACTGAACATGGCATAAATTCTTAAAACGACAAGTCGGATTGTTACATTATCCACCTCTTAAACAAACGTTCGTCCTCTAACGTTCTAAGAATTATTCTGAGGTTACCAAATTGAAGATTTTACTTTTACACATATACTCACGGTTGATTCCACGCTACCGCATTTGAGATAAGCCCGACAACACCATCTCATTTGAGATTATTTCTTTTATCCCTATTTGTAAACTTTAAGACTAATTTCTTACACTCTAAACCTTTTCAAAAGGTGTGATTTTTACAACAACGCACGGTTTTAGTCTCAACCGGCTATAGCAACTCGTGCCTACGCACACATCAGCTTTCTTGATAGTGTGGAAGTAATTCAAAAAATTTATAGGGTGTTACATTCTTCCCCGCTTAGGGTCATTTGCCTTCAAACACATAACATAATTTATTTCTTCTTTTGCACGTCTCAAGCCCCAAAATTTTTACTAACTCCCAAATTTTTCAGAATTTTCGACAGAGTCTCCCCTGCAATTGGGCCTATCCACCTGCCAGAGTAACACAAAAATAACTCCTAACAACACATCCACAACCCAACATAACACCACAATGTATATAACAATAATACTAATCTCAGCATTACAAGCACTGCATTATCGTAATGATATCAAGACATGAAGTACATCCTATGTATGCTTATCACCACATCTCTGGTCTTAAAAGTCCTTCATAATTTATTCCAGCATCATCAATTAATCTCATATTAACCACCACCACATTTCGAATTTTCACAACACTGACAACAGAATGTGAGGCATGAAGACCTCATGATTACTTACTCGGATTAATGAGTCACATTTAACGCCACTTGGACACTCATCTCATAGGTTAAAACACAATGTTTACAGTACGAAAATGGATGAATATGAACAGAAAAATATATAAGAATTATCAAATAAGCCTAACAGGCATGACTCCCTATTAATATTATTGTATAAATTAATTTCACAAAGGGAGAATATTAAACTCATAAATATTTCACCACAAGGACCTCGTCCTTACATAACTTCCACCGCGACTTGTAGCCCGGTTTAAATATTTCACATCATATATAAAATGCGAGGATCTCGTCCTCAACTCCGAATCACAAGTATTTTGCATATTGTGCCAACTGAAATTTCAATTTCCTTTCTTTCTTCTTTTCAATATATTTCATAAACAGTTTTCACAAAACATAATGAACCCTCATACCAGTAGGGCGTATAATTCATAAATATTGGAATCAATTATTCCTAAAAACATTAAACCCACTATAATGAATAATAAAAATTACTTTTGGACTTATAACCCTCAATGGTGTACAAAAATAAATGACAGACACGGGCTCACACCTTCAAATCTCCCAACAGGGATAAACATATATAGTGGGTNTTTGGACTTATAACCCTCAATGGTGTACAAAAATAAATGACAGACACGGGCTCACACCTTCAAATATCCTAACAGGGATAAACATATAAGTGGGTCACAAATTTACTAAACTCACCCATAAGTGGAGCATAATAGGAGGACTCACCTCAATATTCAGAACCGAATCAAATTAAGGAAAATATCCTTTTATAATAAAAATCAGGATCGTACCTGTAACGACACCATCTGGTGTATTGGCCTCAGCCAAATCATAGTGATTAAATCAATGGGTCGGGCCTCCACCTCTTAGGCGCCCACTACCTGCATGTCCTCCACCTCTAGTTGACTATGCACGTAGAGTATCTGCTGGAATAAAGCTTGTAGCTGGAGTGTTCTGATGAAATCCACCCCTCCCAAGTCTGGGACAATCTCTCATGATATGCCTGGTATCACCACACTCATAACAAC
>AWOL01S0047327.1:5543-21592 GCA_000715115.1 Nicotiana otophora
AATCGAACCATTTCCTTAATATACAAATTAGCAAAATCTTCAACTAAGAAAGTAGTCTTTACTGGTAGGAAATGAGCTGACTTGGTTAATCGATCCAAAATGTCCCATATGCAATCAGATCTTTGGCGTGATCATGGTAGTATGGTAATGAAATCCATATTGATTACTTCCCATTTCCGGTTTGGGAATTTTATGTTTTGCAGTAACCCTTACAGGTTCTGATGTTAAACCTTCACTTATTGGCAATTTGACACAGAGCGACTTATCTGGCAATGTCCTTCTTCATGTCGTTCCACCATTATAGCTATCAAAGATCCGGGTACATCTTGGTTGACCCCGGATGAACGGAATATCGGGATTGGCGAATCTCTGCGATAATCTTCTCTCGAAGTACCCGACATCAGGTACACAGAGCATGTCGTTGCATCTAAGGACCTCGTCCTTGGATAACTCGAACACTTGCTTATTTTGAAAGGGGATGCTTCCTCTTATCTTCACCAAGGTTGGGTTGACAAATTGTTGTGCCTTTACTTCAGTTACTAACGAGGACTCGGCGGTATTCTGAACTATGGATCCTATGTCACCGGTATCAAGCAATCGTACACATAGATTTGCCAAGTAGTACAAGTCTTTAGTCATCTCCAATTTCTGCTCCTCCACATGCCATAGGCTGCCATACACTTCCGACTTAACGCATCCGCCATAATGTTTGCCTTCTTGGGGTGGTGTAAAATATCCACATCATAGTCATTCAACAATACGAGCCACATTTGTTGCCTCAAATTCAACTCTTTTTTGCTTGAATAGGTACTGCAAGCTCTTGTGGTAGGTTAATATGTCAACATAAACTCCGTACATATAGTGACACTATATCTTTAGGGCGAAAATGACTTATGCTAGCTCCAGATCATGGGTCAGATAATTTTGCTCATGTTTCCTCACCTGCCTTGTAGCATATGTAATAACTCTCTTGTATTGCATTAGAACACTGCCCAATCCCACTCTAGAGGCATCACAATATATAACGTACTCCTCGGGTCCATCTGGAAGAGTTAACACTGAAGTTGGGGTTAACCTGTCCCTTAACTCCTAGAAGCTCTTATCCTTTAACAGTTTCTAGGTCTGGGGTGTAACATTGTTGTAGGCGAACTCTGCTAATGGTAGAAACTGATCCCATGAACATCTGAAATCAATGAGACAGGCTCGTAACATGTACTCCAAAATCTGAATAGCGCGCTCGGACAGACTATCCATCTGGGGATGAAATATTGTACTCGGCTCGACTTGTGTGCCCAACTCACGTTGCACTTCTCTCCAACAATTCAATGTAAATTGCGTGCTTCGATCCGATATAATAGGCACGGGCACACCGTATAGGCGAACAATCTCCCGAATATAAATCCGAGCCAACTGCTCTAAAGACTAGGTAGTCATGACTGGAATGAAGTGTGCGGACTTGTTCAGCCTGGCCACAATGACCCACACTCCATCAAATCTCCCCAAGGTCCGTGGAAGCCTAACTACAAAATCCATAATGATCCGCTCCCACTTCCACTCCTGAATATCAAGCCTTTGAAGCAAACCACCCGGCCTCTGATGCTTGTACTTCACCTGCTAATAGTTTAAACACTGAACAACATACTCAACAATATCCTTCTTCATCCTCTGCCACCAATAGTGCTACCTCAAATCATGTTTCATCTTTGCGGCACCCAGATGAATGGAATACCACAAACTACGGGCCTCCTCAAGTATCAACTCTTGCAATCCATCCACATTTGGAACACAAATACGGCCCTCCAACCTCAATACCCCATTAGCTCCAATAGTCATCTCCTTAGCATCACCATGTTGCACCGTGTCTGTTAGGACAAGCAAGTGGGGGTCATCATACAGACACTCATTGATGCGCTAAAAAAAGGACGACCGTTATACAACACACGCAAGCACCCTGCTAGACTCAGAGATATCCAACCTTACAAACCGATTGGCCAAAGGCTGAATATCCAAAGCTAATGGTCTCTCCCCAAAAGGAATATAAGCAACGTTCCCCATGTTTTCAGCCTTCCTACTCAAAGCATCAGCCACCATATTGTCCTTCCCCCAATGATAAATAGTGGTAATATCATATTCCTTTAGTATCTTTAACCACATCTGTTGCCTCAAGTTCAGATCCTTTTTCTTGAATAAGTACTGGAGACTCATGTGATTTGTGAACACCTCACAAGACACGTCGTAAAGATAATGCCTCCAAATCTTGAGCGCATGAACAATGGTTGCTAACTCCAAATTAGGTATTGGTAGTTCTTCTCATGGGGCTTCAACTGACGCGAAGCATAAGCAATCACTCTACCCTCCTGCATCAACACATATCCAACGCCAATCTGTGAAGCATCACAATAATCTGTATAAGAACCCGGCCCCGAAGGAAAAACTAGGATTGGAGCTATAGTCAAGGCAGTCTTGAGCTTCTGAAAGCTCTCCTGACACTCATTAAACCACTTGAATGGGGAACCCTTCTATGTCAATCTAGTCAATGGGTACCTTAGATGAAAACCCCTCTAAACAATGGCGATAATACCCAGCCAGCCCAAGAAAACTAAAAATCTCAGTAGCAAAAGACGGTCAGGGCCAACTCTAAATTGCCTTAATCTTCTTTGGATGCACCTTAATCCCCTCACTGGACACCATGTGGACCAAGAATGCCACTAAGTCTAGCCAAAACTCGCATATGGAGAATTTAGCATATAGCTTCCTCTCCCTCAAAATATAGAGCACGATGCTAAAGTGTTTCTCATGCTCCTCCTAGATACGAGAACATACCAATATATCATCAATGAAAACTATGACTAAGAAATCAAGATAGGACTTGAATATGTTGTTCATCAAGTGCATAAAAGCTACTGGGGTATTCACCAGCCCAAAAGACATCACCAAAAACTCATAGTGACCATAACGGGTCTTGAAAGTCGTATTCAGAATATCTGAATCCCGGATCTTCAATTGATGGTACCCCAATCTCAAGTAAATCTAATAGAATATCCTAGCACCTTGAAACTGATCAAACAAATCATCAACAAGTAGTAGTGGGTACTAGTTCTTGATAATAACCTTGTTCAACTACCTGTAGTCAATGCACATCCTCGTAGAACCATCTTTCTTCTTTACAAATGGTATTGTTGCACCCCAAGGTGGCACACTAGGCCTGATTAAACCCGTATAAAGAAAGTCTTGTAACTGTTTCTTCAACTCTACTGGTGCCATGCGATACGGTGGAATAGAGATGGGCTGAGTGCCCGACAGTAAATCAATACCAAAGTAAATATCCCTGTCGGGTGGCATGCCTGGCAGGTCTGCAGGAAACATATCTGGGAACTCCCTCACTACTGAAATTGACTCAACCGTATGAGTATTGACGAGCGCAAAACATACACTTAAATATACCCGCTAGTCGAATATAGTATAATATAATATCGTATCTACAGGGATTGGAGTTAAATAGTATTATCGTAGTTTGTATCGCGATTGCTATCCAAGATGATCAAAAATTTAGATTAATGTAATTAATACTAAAATTAACTAAGAATCTAGAGCTAATTGACTAATGACAATCGAAGCAAGGACTGAGCATAGGAAGATATCAATGGGAGTAAATAGGGTTTTGATAGGATAGGAGCAAGATAATTGTCTGGGATTTAACTCTAGATAATTCACTTTTAATGTTCAAGTGAGTCGCTTGAATTCACTTAATTATCAGTACAATTGTTTAGTAGAAACTCCTCTCTCGATTAAGTCTCAACCTCTCAATGTGAACCAATTTAAGCTCGGTAAAGATATGCAAGAATGTGTAAAGGATTTAGGAGAACCTATCTCGATTATCCTCCTAACTAGGTTTAATCAATGATTCAACTAGCCTCTTTCGATTACTAAGAAGAATTAATGAACTCAACCAACACTATAATGCACAGATATCACAAGTTATTCCTCTCTCGATTACATGAACAAGTGAATATAGATGCAACGATTAAATTATCCAAAACGATTCAATACATACAACTAGAGCTATAATCCACAAACAAATATCAATACACCAAATCCATCAAACCCTAATGAGAATTACTCTATAATCATGGAGAAATTCATCACAAATATAATTAAAGTATAGGAAAATATAAAGTCGCAAACTCAGGTCTTGAGTGAGGATTGAATGATGAACTCCTTGTGCTTTTGCTTCTCCAACCCCTCCTTAGCCTCCTTAGGTCGAATATGTGTCAAAAGTCCAGAAAATAATATTTTCCATGTATTTATGCCAGCTAGGATTGGTCCCAAACGAAATCACCTTTTCCTACGCGAAATAGGACAATTACTCTATAAATTTTGCACAGGCGCACCACATGGGGCGATCCGTTATGCGGAACATTAGTGGAAAATCCAGAGAGTTGAAATCTATCAGGCATCAGAAAATTACACACGTGTGGTACCCCATGCGCCTTTGGGGATTTCTCAGAGTACGGAGTTTTTCATACGTTTTGACATCCAGATGTGATTTTTGACCCCCGAACACGATCCTAGCTTAATCCCTTGAGCTTTTACTCAGACTTCAAAGCTCCAAATAGCTCGAATCCAGTCTGTAACATCTACATAGCTCGGAATTACTCCTACAATGCATAAAACACATAATTAGTACAAAACACTAGCAACTAAAGCTCAAAACGAATAAAGTGCAGTAAATTGGAGTGCAATAAGCGACTAAAACACGAGATTATAGCCTACCATCAATACCCCACACTTAAACCATTTCTCGTCCTCGAATAATCAAACTAGACTTCATACAGACATGACTTTTTTAAACAACTCCCATAACTCATCACACCAAGAATATTTAAAATAGATTAAGTACAATACCGTAACATCCTCGCTTCAAGATTTGACTCACAAGTACCATGCATTATTTATAACCTGCTCACTTACTCTAACATAGAGGTCAATTACATTACCTTTCCATCGTGAATCAAGTGCCCTCACACACAAATAGAGAGTATTTCCACACGCAATAGACATTAAGAACAATTAGGAACGTAAGATAGAAAGAATTTGCTCACTCTCAGAAACAACATTCATATGCCACAAAAGACGTACCATTAGCTTGCCCATAGTGTACTACTCTACTAATTGAGCTCATTCAGTCAAGGATCAAGTAGGACTTTCATTGGTGTAATTTAGGTCACGGGACGGGTAGGATACATTTAGATATAAGAGTGACTACACCTCCCTAAGTACTTTAATACATACAATTTATTGTTCAAAACCCCATATTTATGTCAAACCAAAACTACACCTTCATATCAATATATATTAACTCCTTACTTCTTTAAGAAGAATTACATCAAGAATTACCACTGTCAAGGAATATTGTTTTCCACAACAATACAACTATTGTTTTTTAGTTTTCAATTCAAATGGCTCTTAGTTTTCAAAACAGTGCACCCTTCTTTTTATTTTAATAGTTCCACTCAAAGTCCAAACCAACCACCCCACACTTCACTTTTACAAAGTTCATAACAAATTCAAGTGCTCACGAGAGGTACAAGGTTCAAATAGATTGTCAATTCAAACAAATGGATAAGGCTTGTAATGTGGTTTCCAAAGAAATAGGATTACAAGCCCAAATGGGTTAACTATGATACATAACTATTAGGTGGGAAATAGCATATATGTGGCTCAACAAAGAAACGCCTATATTCCTTCCAAGACTGAATAACACTACCATTTTGCTTTGCAAATACATGGGGTACGTTCTAGACATCAAATGCAATGCACAGAATAACACAAAACCTCACACTCACATGGCACATAACTCACTCAGGATCAGACTCATCAAGACACTCTAGTCAAAATAGTTAAGCAAAGTTAGGGTCATACAATTTAAGGTACTTATACAAGAGTCAAAAACTAAACCTAAGAGTCACAATAAAGCACTCACTATTCTCAAGGAATAATAAAGTTAAGAGATATTGCTTTCAATTCAAATCATAGCATAAGGTTTCCTACTCCTAAAAAAACTAACTACACTCGGTTCAACCAAAACCCTTGGAAATTAACCGCGGCACAAAGAAAAATCAAGGGGTAATTAATACACTACCTAACAAAAGAACATCTTTTTGTCTATTACTTTCGAATTTAATCCCTCCAGAAACCTGTTGATGATATCCATCGTCGGGAAAAATTGAAAAATTTTCAATTTTTATGGTGGTTTATTTTCAAAAAATATTTTTTTTTGTCTCTACTACTAAAACAAAAAGTAAACTAACACATATACATACAACATACAATTATCCCCCACCCCATACTTTAAATTGTGGTATGTCCCCATGACACATAATTAAAAGGCATAAAGGAAAGGAAACTTTCCTGAATATCGAGTTGGGGTCTGAGTCGAAGTCAGGATCCATTCCTCGCCTTCGAACTAATGCGCACATCCATGCCGATGGCTTCTTCTCGGCCTTCTTGGGGTGCACCCCACACTTATCCTTCTCACTCTCCGCAGCCTTCTCATTTGATCCCTTCACTTTCCACCCAACTCTTGCAACTGA
The DNA here is from genome assembly GCA_000715115.1 of Nicotiana otophora. Taxonomy (NCBI): domain Eukaryota; kingdom Viridiplantae; phylum Streptophyta; class Magnoliopsida; order Solanales; family Solanaceae; genus Nicotiana; species Nicotiana otophora. Next base: position 12,137 of record AWOL01S0047327.1, read on the forward strand.
CTTCTCCTTTTTCACCCCCATTTCTATATTGATCTCGAAAGTTACAGTCTCCTCACCCACTCTAAGCATGAGCTTTCTCTCATGTATATCTAATATTTCTCTACCTGTTACTAAGAATTGTCTTTCTAAGATGAGGGGGACCTACTTGTTCTCCTCCATATTCACTACTATAAAGTCTACAGTAAATACAAACTTATCTACCCGAACTAAAACATCTTCCACTATCCCTTCAGGTATCAGAGTCATTTATTCTACCAGCTGCAACGATATTGGAACTAACCTTATCTCTCCAATCTCCTTCTCCAGTTTTCTGTAAATAGATAGAGGCATTAAGTTAATTGAGGTACCAGAATCACATAAAGATTTATCAAATTTAATAGAGCCTAAAAAGTAAGGTATAGTAAAACTCCCTGGATCTCCCCACTTTTGTGGGAGTTTGTTTTGCAATATCGTATTGCAATGCTCTGTGATCTTGACAACTGAGGTCTCTTCTATCTTCCTCTTCTTTGTCAAGATCTCCTTCAAGAATTTGGTATACGTTGGCATTTGGGAGAGAACTTCTGTGAATGAAAAATTTACATTAACTTGTTTCAGCATATCCAAAAATCTCTCAAATTGCTTGTCCAACTTTTCTCTATATAGATTTTTAGGAAAAGGTAGAGTAGGCATATGCTCGCTCTCATTAGATTTATCCCTTCTCAAAGTTTCCTCCTTCTTCTTTTTCTCAGTTTCCTTCTTACCTTTCTTCTTCTTATCAACCTCACTTTTCAGTTGCTCCCCACTTTCTTTTTCAAGTTCCACATCTTTTTGGACTGGGGTGGGATCAGTCAATACTTGTCCACTTCTCAGAGTTACAAAATTTACTATTTCTTTGGTATTTCTCTAAGTATCAGCGGGGAGAGTTCCTAGAATCATCTCAGACAAAAGAGTGGCTAGCAGCCTAACCTGTCTTTACACGTTTCGAAAACTAATACCTATTTCTTTGATAGTTGCTCCATGTTCCCGTATAGCTACGCTATGAGGTTCCAGCCTCTCATCAGTTTTCTAAATGAAGGCCTTCATGAGATCTTTTATAGCAGATTGAATGTGTTGTTGAGGCTGAAATTGTTGCCTCTACTGATTTTGAAATGCTGGAGCTCTTTGTCCCTGGTGTCTAGAGTTATTGCTGCCACGCATTCGCGTACCCCCAGGTGAACTCCATGAAAAATCGGGGTGCCTCTGACCCATAGCATTATAATTTCCCACAGTATTTACTTCCTCAGTTGAGGCTTGACACTCATGAGTAGGGTGTCCTCTTCCCCATATATCACAAGTTGCGTAAGGCTCACTCTGTATTGAGGCTAGGGTCAGGTTTAGTATCTCTTTGGCCATAGCATCAAATTGTACCTGCACAGATGTGTTAGCATCAACCTGATGAATACCACTTGATCTATTTCTTTCAGCACTCTCAGAGGGCCACTGATTTGCATCTTCAGATAACTCATCAAGAATGGTGACTATCTCCTATAGAGTCTTCTTCATTAACGGACCTCCAACTGCATTGCTCAATGTTCTACGTGAGGCTGGTGTCAATCCATCCCAAAAGTCCTGGAGTTGCATCCAGAGTTCAATTCTGCTATGTTGACACTTTCTAACAATCTCCTTAAACCTCTCCCAAGCTTCAAAACCACTTTCATTCTCTTTCTGGCAGAAGTTATGGATTTCTCTTCTAAACTTGCCCGTCTTAGCTGATAAAAAATATTTATCAAGAAAAGTTTTGTTCATCTCATCCCATGTTCGAATTGATCCATTAGGTAAGCTTCGAAGACACTACTTTGCATCATCTTTGAGTATGAAGGAAAATGCCCTAAAGTAAACTACATCTTGTGATACACCGTTGTATTGAAAGGTGTTCATAATCTCCTCGAAGTCCATTAGATGTGTATTTGGATCTTCGTTTGACTTCCCTCTAAAGACACAGCCATTCTGAAGGGTTTGAAGCAACCCTTGCTTTAACTCAAAATTATTTGCTGCAATTGAATATGGTCTCACACTTGATAATCCTTGATTGTAGACCGGTCTAGCATAATTGCCAAGTGGTCTCCCAGGCATGGGAGCTATATTTCCGAACTATTCTGCACCCAAAGGTTGATTTTGAGCAATTCTATAACCCTTCTCTTCTTTGTAGATAATCTGTGCATCTCTAAAAGCTGCTTCCTCATCATACCGTACAGCTTTCTCTTCGTTGGGCTGCTTCTCTCAATGCCAAATCCGCATTGTCTTCACCGTTTCCATCCATATCTTTGGTTGAGGATTGCCCAACCTTTTCTGATGTCTTGGTGAGACTTCTTTACTTATTCCGATGTCGCAGTTGTTTTTCAATTTCTAGCTCGTATGGTAGCACTTCCGTCGCGGAAGTTTGAGTCATGCACCAATCTAACCTGCAACCTGCGCATAGTCAAAGAACATCAAACGTAAAAAGAAAAAACTAAAATAAAAATAAAAGAAAAATTCCTAAATTAGCATTACAAAGTATTTCAAACACTATTGATTGCCAATCCCCGGCAATGGCGCCAAACTTTGACGAGCGCAAAACACACACTTAAATATGCTCGCTAGTCGAATATAGTATAATATAATATCGTATCTACGGGGATTGGAGTTAAACGGTATTATCGTAGTTTGTAGCTAGATTTCTATCCAAGATGATCAACAATTTAAATTTATGTCATTAATACTAAAATTAACTAAGAATCTAGAGCTAATTGACTAATGACAATCGAAGCAAGGACTGAGCAAAGGAATATATCAAATGGGAGAAAATAGGGTTTTGATAAGACAGGTGCAAGATAATTGTCTGGGATTTAACTCTAAATAATTCACTTCTAATGTTCAAGTGATTCTCTTGAATTCACTTAATTATCAGTACAATTGTTTAGTAGAAACTACTCTCTCGATTAAGTCTCAACCTCTCAATATGAACCAATTTAAGCTCGGTGAAGATATGCAAGAATACATAATGGATTGGTCTTTAGGAGAACCTCTCTCTATTATCCTCCTAACTAGATTTAATGAATGATTCAACTAGCCTGTTTCGATTACTAAGAAAAATTAATGAACTCAACCAACATTATAATGCACAGATATCACAAGTTATGCCTCTCTCGATTATATGCACAAGTGAATATAGATGCAACAATTAAATCATCCAAAATGATTCAATACATAAAATTAGAGTTATAATCCACAAACAAATATCAATACATCAAATCCATCAATCCCTAATGAGAATTACTCCATAATCATGGAGAACTTCATCACAAATATAATTAAACTATAAGAAAACATAAAGTCGATCCAAACTCGGGTCTTAAGTGAGGATTCAATGATGAACTCCTTGTGCTTTTGCTTCTCCAAATACTCCTTAGCCTCCTTAGGGCGAATATGTGTCAAAAGTCCATAAAATGACATTTTTCCATGTATTTATACCAAGTAGGTTCGAGCCCAAATGAAATCACCTTTTCTTACACGAAATAGGACAATTACTCTGTAACATTTGCACAGGCGTGCCGCATGGGGAGACACGCCATGCGGGGCATCAGTGTGGTAATCTAGAGAGTTGAAATATGTCAGGTAGTAGAAAACTACACACACGCAGTGCCCCATGCGTCGCCCCTCACGCAACGACTGTGGGGATTTCTCAGAGTACAGATTCTTTCAAGTGTTTTGACATCCAAATGTGATTTTCGACCCCCGAACGCGATCCCGGCTTATTCCCTTGAGCTTTTACTCAAACTTCAAAGATCCTAATAGCTCGAATTCATTCTGTAACATCTACATAGCTCAGAATCACCCCTACAAGGCATAAAACACACAATTAGTACAAAATACTAGCGATTAAAGCTCAAAACGAATAAAGTGCAGTAAATTGGAGTTCAATAAGCAACTAAAACACGAGATTATAGCCTACCATCAAGTATCAGCACTAAAATCCCTCACAAAGGATAACTACATAAAACAACCCTCAACCATCCGTTGAGCCTTCAAATATGAAATCACTCTACTAGAAGTATGACCAATAAAATCTCTACACTCTAACCTATGCAACCCCAGCATCGCCAACATCACGGTCTTGGTTTAAAAATCAAGAATAGCATGGACTCTAGTCTCATAACCCCCAACTATAACAACACACAATCGATATACACGATCCACCACAATAGAATCACCCACCGGTGTAGATACATGAACAGGCATATCTAAAGAGTCACGAGGCATATCCAATTAACGAACAAAATAGGATAACATGTAAGAGTAAGTGGAACCAGGCTCAAATAACACTGAAGCATCCCTACGAACATTGATACAATACATGTGATCACGGCATGAGAAGAAACTGCTTCTGGCTTGGCGGGAAATGCATAGCAACGGGCTTGACAACTGCTTGACCAGCCTCCCCCTCTAGGGCGGCCTCGAACTGACTAAGCCCCACCCCTGGCTGGTTGTGCGAGTGGTGTAGCTACAGGTGCAGAAATCATAGGCTGCATGCTCTACTGTGGGACCCTACTCAAAGTCTGGGACAATCCCTCTTGAGATGACTCCAGTCCCCAAACTCGAAGCAACCTTTCCTATGAGGATGCTGACCCTGATAACCCAGATAACTGCCTGTGGAACCCCGAGCAGATGGACAATGGTAAGAACTATGTGTCGACAGTGCACTAAATGATGACTGAACTAGGCGAGTATTGTATGAACTATAGCTAACGAATGAACCACAAGAAATCTGTTGAGCTGTCAGATCGGGCCTAATAGTACAACCTCTATTGTGATAAGACTCAACTTTAGACGATGCACCACTAAAACCACCTGAACCACAGGGCCTCTTTCCCTATCGCTTCTCTCTCTCAAGCCTGTGAACATGTCAAGTGCCTAGCAATCTCAACCACCTGGTTAAACCTAGCATCTGTCTCGGCCTCTCGAGCCAAACTGTAACGTAAACCATAGTTGATGCCATCAATGAACCTCCTGATCTTCTCCCTCTTAGTAAAAACCAACCATACTGCATGACATGCCAAATTTGCAAATCTTATCTCGTACTGGGTCAGAGTAATACCCTCCTGGCGTAGCTACTCAAACGCCTGATGCAACTCCTCCCTGTGAGTCTGTGGAACAAACTTCTCTAAGAATAGAACTGAGAATTGATGCCATGTAAGTGGTGGTGCGCCGGCTGGCCTGCCTGACTCATAGTTCAGCCACCATCTATAGGCTGCCCCTGTTAGTTGAAAAGTAGTAAAGGGAACTCCATTGGTGTCAACAATACCCGTGTTGCAAAGAATCCGATGTCACTTATCCAGAAAACTCTGAGAATCCTCTGACTCTACTCCGCTAAACTCGGGAGGATCAAGCCTCTTAAATCGTTCCAACCTCTTCTGCTCCTAATCGCACATATGTGGACTAACCTCGGCCCGCGCAGAAACAACTGGCTAAACTGGTAACACCCCTGGTGTCTGATAACCCTGAGCTAGCTTCTCCAGTGTACGGGCGGCAGGATTCTGGGATCCTCTCCCATCCTATGAGGTAGCTAGTGAACCTGGTACCATACACGCCTGAGTCGAGCTCGTGCACATGCTCAAGATCTAGGCCAAAGCCTCCTGAAGACAAGGTATAACAATGGATACCACCGATGTCTGAGTTGGTCCCACTAGCTTAACAGTATCCGGAACCTGCTCCTCCATAGGAGAGACTGGTGACTCCACAGGTGCTGCTCTAATAGTAGTGTGACCCCCACTTCGGCCTCTACCGAGGCCCTGGCCTCTCGCAGCCTTGGATGGTGGTGATGGTGCATGCCCTCCCCTCCCTCCGATCCGGTTGAACGTGTCCTCACCATCTGTGAGAGAATAGTAGAGTAAAGGTTAAAACTTCATAATTAATAAATCTTCATGACAAGAATGCAAGAAAGTGAAGTTTTTTTCTAACAGTTCGGTAGCCTCTCAAAGATAAGTACAGACGTCTCCGCACCGATCTGCAAGACTCTACTAAACTTGCTTATGACCTGTAGAACCTATGAACCTAGGGTTCTGATACTAACTTGCCACGGCCTAAAACCACCAACCGGTCGTGATGGCGCCTAACTCACTTGCTAGGCAAGCCGAAAATAACTATAACGAATCATAATAATAGAAATGACAAAAACAACACAAGTCTAAAGCCATAAACATAACGTAAGCATAATAAATCCCCCATAACTAGTATATACAGAGCCATGAGCTCTAATACAGAAATACAAGTCTAAAATATCAAATAATAATGTTGTCTGAACGAAAGACAACAACACAAAATAAAAAGAGATGCCAAGACTGCGGTCGAGATGCAGCTCTACCTCTTCTCTCCAAGATAACTCAACAAAAGCTCTCAGTTACTGGCAGCTCGGTCCAACATCTAGATCTGCACAATTAAGTGTAGAGTGTAGTATGAATAAAACCGACCCCATGTACTCAGCAAGTATCATAACTAACCTCGGCGAGGTAATAGAAGCATGAATTATAAATGATACTCACTAATCACCTGTATAGTTCATAAATCTAACAAGTACATAACAAAATTATGATCACGTTATGAATCATAGATAAAACCAGCTTGGTGCACATGATGACTTAACGTATTCTGCTCAGCCAACAATCCAGCATATAAAGAAGATAAGCAAATAAATTAGGCAACAACCAAGGAAAATTGCAAATAAAGGTGAAATGCAACAACCAAATCCAACACTGCCATCGTTTCCTCACAATTTCAATAACCGAACCAAACCACCGATCAGCTTCTCAAACCGCATGTACACCATCAAGAAGAAACATGAGAGGGTGACCCGGGGAGGATGGATCAGTATCCACATGCTGCACGGTGCAGTCATGTGCCAATAATCATAATCCACCTGGTGTGGTCACAGGCTCAATTCCATAATCCGACCTGCGTGGTCACATGCTCAATATTATAATCCACCCGGCGTGGTCATAGGCTCAACATCACAATCCACCGGGTGTGGTCACGGCCTCAATATCACAATCTGCCAGGTATGGTCACAGGCTCAATATCACAATCCGTCCGGCGTGGCCACAAGCTCAATATCACAAACCGCACGGCATGGTCACATGCTACCAGTCCAAACTATATCACACAAAAAGCAAATATACAAGAATACATGTATATGATCAATGAATATAAAAATTCATACTCCTGGACTGGTATAAGTGACATGCTAAGGTATATGCATGTGCAAAGTGTGCTATCTAGCTCAAATCAGGCAATTGCATCAAGAAAGTAGCAATTATCAGCTTCAATTAGGAGATTAACCTCTATATAACCCCAAGCATGGCTCAAATAGATCACAACAAGGTTACAAATATAAGAACCATCACAGCATGAAGCTTAACAACCATCCAAGGCATATGATAGCCTAAACACTACTCTGAGCATGAATAATACTATGGTGCATGCACATGGGATCAACCCCACAGATGTGTGCCACCCACAGCATGCTGTTATCACAAATAACTAAGCCAACCAGTGCCTCAACCAACTTTAGGTAGGATACTTACCTCAAGCAAGACAAATCAGTACTCTAGGAAGCCCTTCCCACGTGAATCAACCTCCAGACGACTAGCAACTAGCCAAAATAACTTAATATCATCAATAAAAGATATAGGAAATTATTCCAAATGATAAAGCTAAGATCTTGAATCAATTTTGCAAAGTCAACCCAAAATTTCAACCCCGGGCCCGTACCCCGGAACCTGACCAAATTCACAAATTCCGAATACCCATTTTGATACGAGATCAAATATATGTGTTTCATCCAAATCCGGCCTCAAATCAACCCTGAAATCATCAATTTATACTTTTAAATTGTTTTTACTAAAATTCTCAATTTATTCACTTAGATTCACTAATTAAATACTAATTCAAGGTTGGAATCATGAAAAATAAACAAATCCGAGTCAAAAACACTTACCCCAATCCAAATCGTGAAAATCCCCTCCAAGATCGCCCAAATTCGAGCTTTATAGCTCAAAATGTGATAAAATAACCAAAACCTTTGAAATAGAGTACTTAAATATTCTGCCTAGGCATATACATCGTGATCGCGGGACCAACATTGCAATCACAAAGAACGAAAACTCACCGTCTGATAAATTCCCTCTGCGAACGCGAAGTCCTTCACGTGAACGCGACCCTTCTCTAGATTGGCTTATGCGAACGCGGCCACCTATGCAAGATCGCGTAAACAAAAACTCCAATCCAGCCATATGCCTTCGCGAAAGCAGCACTTGAGCAAGAACACGAATCAACACCTCCCATAGCTTCGCGAACGCGACACATCTCACGCGACCACGAATTGTAAAACCTTCCTGCCCTAAACTCCACTCGGCGATTGCGAGCCTCCAACCGCGATCGCGATGAACAATCCCTGTACCAGAAATCAACAGATCCAAAACAAGGAGTAATGGTTCGAACACATCTGAAACACACCCGAGGTCCCCAAGATCCCTTCCATTCACACCAGCCAATTCCAAAACATGACATGGACCTGCTCCAAGCCCCATATCACACCAAACAACATCAAAACCGTGAATCCCACATCAATTCAAGCCTAAGGAACTAAACCAAATTTCTGAATTCAAGACTTACGTCGAACAAGCCTAAACAACTCGAAATGACCTCAAATTTTGCATGCAAGTCCCAAATGACACAACGGACTTATTTTGACTCCCGGAACCAAAATTCGAACCCGATACGATCAATGCAACTCTCGGTCAAACCTATTCAACCTTCCAAAAACCTTCAACTTTCCAACTTTTGTCAATTCAAGCCAAAATAACCTAGGAACGTCCAAATCACAATCCGGACATACGCCTATGTCCAAAATCACCATACGAAGCTAATGGAACCATCAAAATACCATTTCGGGATCTTCTGCACAAAAGTCAAATTACAGCCAACTCTTATGACTCAAGCATCCAACCTTGGGACGAAGTGTCCCAATTCACACTGAAACTTCTCAAAACCAAACCAACCACCCTGACAAGTCCCATAATCACAAATACACATATGTAAATTATCAAATAGGGGAAATGAGGCTGAAATACTCAAAACAAACGGTCTGGTCGTTACAAGTCAAAATCCTTCATCGCAAATAGGTGCCTCCCACCACTTTCGCAAAGAACAAAACTAGAACCAGCAAAATCTGCTAATTTTAACCTTGTTCTGAGTGGTCCGAAACTCATCCAGGACCCTATCCAATTATACCAACAAGTCCATAAACATAATATAGACCTACTCGAAGTCTCAAAAACTATAAAATAACATCAGAACGAAGAATCAAACCTCAAAATCAAATTAATCAACTTCTAAACTTCATACGTCTTCTACCAAACCCCGAACACGACGAATCATAATTAGACAACTCCGAATGACGCCAAA
>AWOL01S0047331.1:0-12678 GCA_000715115.1 Nicotiana otophora
TTTTTACTTTATTAAGTGGAGAAAAAAGACTTTAGACTACTGGTACTTTCAATATTAGTTTTGCCCATCTGGTAATTTTTAATGTTATGTAAAAAGAGCGATTGGGTGTTTTTTACTTGAAAAAATTCGCAGATATAGTTCTTGGAGCTCTCTGTTTGCGTATTTGAATTAATATAATCTTTGCTAGCATTTGGTCATAGATTCCCCAATTTATTCTGAAAAATCTGATTTGAGTGAAGTTTGATTTGAAGATGAAAATGTGTTTGGACATCTGTTTTGGGTGAAGTTTGGTTTGAAAAAACATGAAACATGAATTATACTCACAAGTTCTAAAAACTATCACAAATACCCAACAGTAGCATTATCAATAACATTCATTATATTATCGCAAACCATAGTCCTGAACATAAATAAATTTGATACAAAATTATTATTTTTATGATTAACTACATGATACACTATCAGATGACCGAGAAGACGAAGCAACATCGTTATAAAATAATAAATAGTGGGCTCTTTTATAAAATAGAAAAGTTTGGGACAATTTTAAAAAAATATAATAGAGATATTTTGGCCAAAAACCAGCTATTGAGCTGGTTTTGGGATTTGGGATTTGGCCAAAATGTAGACAAAATATATGGCCAAACATGTGTTTGCCAAATAAAACTCAAGTTTATTTTGGGAAAATCTATGACCAAACGGGTCCTTCATATGTAACAGATTCATAGAATTTATTTTCCCTTTTTAGGGTTTTTAATGGATGGTAAGGTGTTGGNAAAAACCAGCTATTGAGCTGGTTTTGGGATTTGGGATTTGGCCAAAATGTAGACAATATATGGCCAAACATGTGTTTGCCAAATAAAACTCAAGTTTATTTTGGGAAAATCTATGACCAAACGGGTCCTTCACATGTAACAGATTCATAGAATTTATTTTCCCTTTTTAGGGTTTTTAATGGATGGTAAGGTGTTGGAAGAGGCTACTTGGCCCTGGGATATTTGGGATTATTGGACTTTAGCTGTATTTGTAGGAAGATCACTGTTTTTTTGTTTTGTATCTGATTTGCTTGATCAATTTCATTATGCAACTTACTCTCTCTATATGCACGAAAAAGTAAACATTTTTGTTTTCTTTAAAACAGAAAATTTAAACATCACAGTAACTTAGTCCTTTTGTTTTATTCTCTTATTGTTTTTATTACAAACATTATGATGATAATATTCAACTATATTTTGAGTCTTTTTCACGATCACGCAAAGCATCGACAAGTATACTAGAGGTAAACTGGAAGTAAAATATTGATTAAACTGGTATTGTGAGATACATTTTGCTACTAGGAGTACTAATTTTTGTCTTAGATAGTTTTATGTAGAACGAGTGCACATATATAATTTTAATATGACTGTTTTTGTCCCTTCATATTGTAAAGATCGTTGGCTATTTATGTGGTATTGAATGTGGTAGACGATCAAGATCGCTTGGCCCTAAAAGATATTGCATAAATAAATAATTTTAAATTAATGAGGCAAATTATTTTTGAATAATCTGTGTGTGTATGTACACACAAGCATTCACATTTCTGAACTCATAAATTAAATTATTTATATTGGGGATTTAACATACTTATACAATTAAGTTTTATATGCATTTACATGAAGAATTTTATCTCTTCTATCTACCAAATTTAAAAAATATGTTTTATTGATGGTTTTTATGACCGCACGAATTGCGGCAACTTCACTAGTTATTATAGTTATAAACTAAGAACAAAAACAATTGTACCAGATTTATTCCTCTATCTAAAGAAGACAAAGTTACTCCCTCCGTCCCAATTTATGTGGTGGAGTTCAATCTCGAGAGTCAAACAAGTTTTTCTTTACCCATGATTCTTTCACATACCTTTTTTACATTTTGAATTGTTAATTATTGTGACTTAAGATATTTTTTACGTAATTTTTAAATATATAAATCTTATTTCAAAAAACTTAAAGATTCTATGTCCGAATTTACAGTCAAAATTAAGAAGTTTGACACTCGAAATCCAAGTTCATAAAGCAGTTCCACCACATATATTGGGATAAAAGGAGTAGTAATAACAGGCATTGAACTAAACAATATTATCAAACTTTGTAATAGGTATTGCCCAATTTTTTGAGGAAATGTATATTTTTAATCTTTCAAAAATAATAGTCAAAAAAATATATTATCTTTTTATGTGTATTATATACAGAAAAAATATATACATATTTTATATACTTTTTGACTAGAGAATGCAATTAATTTTTGAAGACCGACCAAATTTGTCCCTTTTTTCGTTTCGTCTTAGCATATAAGAATGTAACGAGCCTGCCCATTTTTCCTTATGTAAGAATTTAACCATGCATTGAGCATGAACGAATTATTTAAGCCACCCGGCAACAGAAGAAATAATTGTGCTTTCGCTTGCCTGGAGTAAAGCAGGTTGATTCATTAAAATCTTTACAGTTAGGCAAGGGGAATGGATGAAGATGGGATGCCACTAACAGGATTTGAACCCTCCAAAAAGACAAGGATTACCAAATCTCTGGAGTCCGGAGCAAGAAAATAGAGCAGTATCAGCAGCAGAAAGCGTCCTTGGTAGGGGGATCTGAAAAAATGTTAACAGGGACCATAGTGATCCGGGAGTACCGTGTGGAAGGGCTCTCGCTCAAGGGATAACAGGGTGATAAGTCCCAAGAGCTCTTATAGACGGAGTCAAACAGAGGAAGGATCAATCCACATCAAATTCAATAATCATAAAAGCACATACCTGACCACTTTAAAAGTCTTCAACGTTTTTATCCTAACAACTGTTTGTAGGGCAGTACAAATAAAATTGGTATTGCTAAAATAAAAATAAACATTAGGTCCAACCAGAAAAAAGGTTTGATCATTCTAAAGTTCGACCACGCATTTTAAGCAGTGGTAGCTGATTGAGCAGCAAGTCTCTTCCGTGCCTCTTCAATGATGGACAACTTGATACCTTTTCCTTTAGGAAGGGATACCCATGGCTTAGTACCTTTTCCGAGAGTGAACACATTTCCCAAACGGGTAGCAAACTCATGCCCTTGGGCATCTTGAATGTGAACTGTCTCGAAACTACCCTTATGCTTTTCCCTGTTCTTAATAACACCAACACGCCCCCTGTTTCTACCACCAGTCACCATGACAACATTTCCGACATCAAACTTGATGAAGTCAACAATCTTATTGTTCTCTAAGTCCAGCTTGATGGTATCATTGGCCTTGATGAGAGGATCGGGGTAGCGGATTGTTCTTCCATCGTAAGTGTTGAGGTATGGAATACCCTTCTGTCCAAACTGCACAGATCGGACCTTGCACAGCTTAAACTGTAATTAGCCAAAAGAAAATTAGTAATTACTCAAACAAGGCAGTATTGCACAATCCTACAAGCTGAAAGCAATCAGCAGAAAATGAATTGTTCCAAAGTACAAAAAGATGCAGGATACTTTCTCAAAGTCCATAGTGCAAAAATCAAGAATGCATCAGAAGTGAACCTTGGCTTCCTCATCCCTAACTGAGTGAAGACGAAAACGACCCTTTGTGTCATACATGAGGCGGAAGTTCTCATTTGTCTTAGGAATTGAAACAACATCTGTATGTCAAAAAGAATGGGCATTACTAATTTGAGGAACTCAACCAACTAGAACAGAGGAAACAAACAGAACATCAACAAAAAAGGTCATTAACGAAAAATGTTCTTTGAAAACTGAACATTCTTGATTTGAAGATTCAAATCATTGCAGTATTACTCGAAGATGCAAAACCACACCAAATATGAAAGAAGTACTCTTACCCATAAAGCCAGCGGGGTAAGTCTTATCTGTCCTAACTTTCCCATCAACCATAACAAGTCGTTGCATTAAAATTGAAATGACCTCGCCGTATGTCAGAGCATACTTCAGCCTGTTTCTCATGATAATGATCAACGGCAAACACTCCCTTGATTTGTGCGGACCAGACGAAGGCTTGGGAGCCTACAGAAGTTAAAGAGACAACTCTTCAAGTAAAGAAGCAGGAAAACATCAAAAGTTACTCACAGGTTACTATGATAATTGATGTCTTACAAAAGCTCCTCCAAGCTTGTCAAGCATCCAATGCTTTGGGGCATTGAGCCTCTTCAAATGTTTCTTCAAACCTCTAGCCTGTACATGAATATAAAAACAAAGTTACATTTGGCAATATCACTACTGCATGTACAACATTTCCAAAGAGTTCAGGCCAGCTAATTAAGTCCACTACCAATAGAAAATGACAAGCATCTGAAGCCAACTGTAAAATTCAAAATCCATCAATGTCGAAGAGATCTCATGCAGTTAGTCGAGATAGAATTAGTTAACTGCATCCTTAGATGCAAGGATAAGAAAATTATCTCAAAATTTGTACTTAGTGAAAACGATTTACAACATATAGAAATAATAAATTACTCAATAAACTGTAGGGGGTAAGGTTCACAGAATAGTTAAGCATTGATTGTAAAACAAGTTTTGTTAAACCAGCACATTAACAATATATAGATTGTTATAGAGTGGATTATACTGCCAAAATTCTCATCTACGGATTGTGATTCAAAGTCATTAGCTTTAAGTATTTTGTTTATTAGTTCTCAGTGAAGATGATATTTTACGAGATATAGAATACACAAGGTTCGTTATCCAGCAAATAATAGTACAAAGATTGTTTTCTGGTGAAATACCAAAAAACAATTGTCATGTAGGGATCTCGACTCAAAGTGAAAGATTAGCTTTAAGGAATCATTTTAGGTTCTCTTATCCAGGTAGTACTATTCCACATTCCATTGGCATAAGATAATACATAGATTATCTCTGTTTAGAGAAACATAAAGTAACATACATATTTCGGCGCTAAGTTGTGGTAGTATTAGTAAGGCAGAGTTTTATAGTGGAAATCAAATATGTATTAGTCATATAAAATTTATATTAGTAATGCAGATTATGCCTTCTTTATACAGCGAACCAACAACAACAACAACAACATACATGGCGCAATAACACTAGATAAATGGCAGACTTTACCCCTACCTTGTGAGGATAAATGGCGCAATAACACTAGATAAAACAATTAATCCTGATTAAATGTAACGAAATATAATTATCAAATATGTTAATAGTTAATTATTGTAATGAGAAAAAACGACCAAAACTCTAATGAGAAGCAACACTAATTTTATCTAACAAATGTAAATGGATATGTTGTGGGTCTAGAATAGAATATCTTCTAATTTAACAAGGAATAAACTGGAGAAAGAAACGAACCATTTTGGTGGTCTTTAGATTTGAATCAGCAGCCTCACAGCTCCGCCACTTTCTGCAGTAACTAAGCTTACCTGCTGCTTCGCTGATGTGAAAGCCACCTTAAAAACCCTAAGTTTTAATCTTCGATGTCTCCTTAAATACTATAGTCCAAGCCCTTCTTAGCCCAACTCTGATTTGGGCCATATGGGACTGCCTTTTGGTTGAATTTCTGATTGGGCTTGTGTACACAACCATTTTACGCACGTTTTCTCCGAGAAGATTAGGAAAAATATTTATTTGGACAATTATCCTTTAGAACCTTTTTATAAAGGGAAAACCAGTGACATAAGCCAAAAATAGACATTACTTATCAATAATTAGCCATTAAATGATCTATCTATCTATTTATATTATTATTGTTGATGGACTAAAATATCCTCAAAATCTTGATGGACTTTTATACCCTTAGAATATAATTTTTATCGGATAAAAGAACCTTTAAGACCCTTCTTTCGAATTTAGGACTTTGAATGTAACTTTTTTGCAATTACTTGCAAAAAAAATGTTATCCTTACCCGAAAGATGTAACTTTTATTTTCCATTGAAGAATTCCTTGAAAAAAGAAAACAAAATCAAGAGAATAAAATCCTCTATAATATATTACCTATTTAGTTTTCGATTGATCGATCTTCGTAACGGCATTCAACCCCGATAAGACTTTCCCATATTTAAAACCATCCATGAATGTAATTTTCACCTTATCGTAACAAAAATCAACATCAGTCCAAGCAACTCAATTATGCACAAGATTTTTCAAAATCATCAAAGTTATATTTCAGAGTTCAAAGTAGCAACTATATACGAAAAAACATATATATAATACAAAGAAACTACAATATTAGTATCCATTGGCCTCATGACTATGAACGTACTAAAGTTCAGTTTTCACAATATCTGTATATAACAATGACAATAAAAAATCATAATTCAATTTTCACAAACTAGAAAGAAACATCCATTCAAATTTAGTTCCCATAAATCAAAATCTATATCCCAACTAAATGTTGATGGACTAAATTATCCTTGAAATCTTGATGGACTTTTATACCCTTAAAATATAATTTTTTATCGGATAAAAGTGTAACTTTTAAGACCCTTCTTTCGGATTTAGAACTTTGAATGTAGTACTAATTCCTTCGAATTTGGGTTCGTTCTTAAATTCCGTTTGGTACACAACTAGGTCAACTAAATCCATCTAAATTACGGCAGCTCTACTTAAACAACTCAACATATCATTGCCGCAAGAGATTTTGAAAGCTTAACCTTTTTGATAAAGGGATATCAATTAGATATCATTTTTTCTTGAATTATATTTTTTCCTGTAATCCAGCATATTATATGCAAATTTTATGTTGAACTACGTTCTCCTTTTATACCATATATATACTTTATAATGCTTACTGGTCAGCTGCATGGTGTTATTTTCTTTGCAGTAAACACCACTATAAATTTGAAACATCGCCTTGAATTTGGTAGATAAAACCATTCAGCTGAATGGAAGAGACCGCTGCTTAAGGTGACATTATTTCAGCCAATTTATTTTTTCTTCTCCCTTCATGTTGTAAAATAGTTTTGTTGTTATATTGTATCTGATAATTCAATTTGGTGGCAAATCAGCTTGAAGCTATTTTAGAAACTTCAAGTATTGCGGAGCTTTAGATTTGCATGTCAATCTTTGACGTCTATGCTTTAAAGGATTGTATAAGCAGGTCCTTAAAATATTTTATATTTTATATTTTATATTTTCTTTTTTACTCTTTTGTTCAAAATCTTATGGAGAGTAAATTTTTTATTCTATTCGTTGAAAGCAACGATAGAATGCACCTGCACGGTTATACTTTGATGATTGTCATGTAACCGTGACAAACATACTTTATGTCACCAATGATTGTATTTTGTATAAGTTCTGACCTACAAATTAAATGCAGGAAACTTGTGTTTCACTAGAGATGGTCTTAGATTTAAATATTCTTTTTTTATTTATTTTATGATTAAGAGTCAAAATTTGAACACCTAATGAGTTCCAAGTTTACTACTATATCGGTGAATCCGTTCAACTTCTTTGATAATTATGTGAAACGTGTCTTATCAAACTTAGAAATTATGAGATTTGATTACTCTAAAGCGGACAAGTTCAATTTTAAAGGGAAAATATTGCAACATATAGTTAATAATATCATGACTAAAAAATATAGAGGAGATAAAGTTGACTAAGTAGTTTTCAATATGTTTGTTTAACATAAAAAAATGTTGTCATAAAAATAGATAAAACATAGAGATAAACAATCCTTAGTGTTCATTTATATTTGCCGCAACATGTACTCTTAGACGGACAACTATATGTGGCACTTTTAAAAAGAATATATATCAATAATTATTCATGACAACAACTAAAGCGACGGAAGGGGACATACACCAAAAAAATCATCTATAATGAAGCATTAGACAAGATAATACCACATCGCTTTTTTCTGCATGCACTATAAATTTGAACACTATCTAACTAACTTAACTAAGTCGATCATATTTTCAAGTTCACAATGATGAGATCATTTTGAACTCAAGTATTATGTTAATGTAATAACAATAATTTTTAAAGTTTAAAATATTATCAAGTTTTTATATAATTTTTTAGTAAATTTAATACATTTTTCTTTTTTGTAATAATTGATTAAAGATTTGCGTGCAAACACACGTACATAAAACTAGTATTATTATAAAAGCATGAATAAAATGTTAGATTACAAAAATAACCTTTTAATATTAAGCATATAACTCACAATAAAATTACATAATCGAAATTCTAGACATTAGCCTTGTAATCCTATTAGTTTTAGGACATAATACTACACATTAGGAATCCTACATGATTATCTCTAGGAATCATATTAGTATACTTATTTTCGGGCATGGATATATAATACTATATATTAGCATGTAAACCTAATACCTTTAGGAACATGTTAGATTTTCTATTAGTATAATTATTTTCGGGATATGGACATATTTTTAGCCATGTAATCCTATTACTTTTAGGATATACTTCTTAAAAAAAATTCTATTACTAATTTAATTTGAAAACGTATTATATTGTCCAAATCCATTTAGAAACAGGAGAACCTATATTATTATAAAAGCACGAATATAATATTGATAGATCAAAATAGCCCTAAAATATTAAACAGAGAAACTCATAGTAAAAATATTGGTCGACCAAAATAGCCTAAAAATACAAAAATTAATAAGTTATTTTGGTAAAATATCATAGAAATAGAATTCTAATTAAGTACTACCTTTGGATTTTGTTGCCTAAGGATCGGCTACTAATTATCTGCTTGGATTAGAAAAGCACATCAACAAAACCCATTCCTTATCATACGAAATTTATACAATCTCAAGTTTCTTTCATTTTCCATTCATAATAATACCAAATAATATTTTATTTTTGCAAGCCCTTCACAGAAAATTAAAAAAGCAATAGGAGAAGAGAAAATCCAGCCCACCGATAAATTTATTCATTACATAACGTAAATATCTCTATTTTTTTAAGTATAATAATAATAATATCTTTAATAAATAAATTATAATACAAATTAACAAATAATGAAATAGTTAAAATTTGTATCGGAATGAATCCTTTTCTTATTAGACTACGAGTTCAATTTTAGCTTTTTAGATATTTGAAATGTTATGCCACACGAGTTTGAAGTTTCAAATATATGCCAAAAATTTACAACGAAATGACACAACTAGAAATAGTATATGTTAGGATGCGCTTAATTTTTTTCTTTTAACAAAATTCAAACCATGAAATAATTTTGAAAATCAAGATTTGAAATGAAAAAGCTATGAGCACTAAGACCTCTGGACCTACGCTTAATTTATAACTGTGAACAAATTACAAACTGCGAATAGCGCATACTATTGCATGATATGCTCAATATGATGATGTTTAAAGTTTTTAAAATTCTAATTAAGACGACCTTACACCAATAACTATTTATAATATACTAGGAGTATTGATTTAAGGGAGAAGAAATCACGAAAGAGTTAAGGGGCACTACTAAACTAATTAACATAGGAAGCATAATAATATTTTTGAGTAGAGCCCATGAGTCCGTTAAAATTAGAACTTTTGAGTACTGAATTATAAAATAATTATTCTTACATGCACTTAAAAGAGTTTATAGGAACATCAAGCATTAGTATGATGAATAAATTAATGTGATAAAAAGTTCAACATATTAGGTGAACCATTGAGTGTGTATACCCAAACTTCTAAGAATTAAGACCGGATTCTAATATGAAAAAAAAGGTGCAAATCGTAAGACAGAGTTGTTAATTATAGGAATCAAACATGCGATGTTGTAGTTGGGACTTTGATGTAATTACAATGTTTTTTCAATTGAATTAAAAAAAATAGATATCATCGTTACTTAAATGTACATACCAGAGTAATTAGAGTTTAGTTTTCGAAAGAGACAAATATATGAGAAGAACCAGTTTAAATTAGGTATATATTAACTACCATAAAGCATTATAAACAAGAGATAAATTTACTTATATTGATTTAATTGGTTCATCTTTTCTTAAACCAATGAAGAACATTTAGTTTCAATAAGAAAATAATATATTAATGGAGACCAATCTATCGAGGCTCATTCTTAATATCATGGGCGAGAGAGAAAGCAAAAATAGAAAAAAAAAATGAGGACGAGGAGGAGAGAAAATAGGGATGATCAAATAATTGAAAGAGCCTGAATGAGAACACGGAGATAAACTGCAAGGTTACATACATTGTTGACATGCTCTTTATATATTAATTGATATATTCATATATTAACACTTCTTCTTATTCCTATAGTAAAAAATAACAAGCAAGTATTTATAGTTCAATCTGCAAAGTTTTCTCATATGTCCATAAAAGTTTTTCTTACCCATTTGGTTCATATAAATAATTAAAATATAATAGTAATAATAAAATATATATGGTATGTATTAGTTTAAAAAAAGTGACATATTTAATATCTCCATAAGGCAAAGATTTCATGGGATTAACATTGTTCAATATTAGTGGTGTATATTTTATTGTATACTTTTAAATTTATTCTTACTTTACTTTTTTATTTATTTTTAATTTTTCTCTTCTTACTTGAAAAATTACGTGTGAAACACGTATGTAGAAACTAGTTCTATCAACAACAACAACAAACCCAGTAGTTTTCCACAAGTGGGTTCTGAGGAGGGTAAGATGTACGTAGCCTTACCCTTACCCCTACCCCTGAAAGGGTAGAGAGGCTATTTCCGATAGACCCTCGGCTAGAAAACGACTGAAAAAGAAAAGGTAATTGTAGCAAGTAGGAATAACAGCAAGATAAAATAAGATCGAATCCAAGAATGCAGTCAAACTTGTGATGACCTAAAGTGTCATCTTTAAATTTAATAAGAAATTATGTATTCTAAAACCTCAAAAATTACTATTTATCATTTTTCGACTTACGTGCGCAGTCCGTATAATTTTTCAGAAAGTTTTTGTGTGAAAAATGGATTAAAATGTGAAATAGAGCTTTAAAACTCAACTGAGTTGACTTTGGCCAACATTTTGAGCAAACGGACTCGGATCAGTGTTTTGACAGTTCCGGTAGCTCCGTATCATGATTTGGGACTTGGATGTATGCCCGAAATCGAATTCTGAGGTCCCTAGCCCGAGATATGGAATTTTGATAAACAATTAAAAGTTTAAAAGCTTAATGATTTTAAAAATTTACTGATATTGGGTTTATTGACACCGGGTCCGTATTTTAGTTTCAAAGCCTGGTATAGGTCCACTATAATATTTATGACTTGTCTGCCGAATTTGGTGAGAAACAGAGTTGATTTGACGTGATTCGGACGTCCGGTTGTGAAAATATAAGTTTTGAAGTTTTTTTAAAAATTTCCTTTGATTTGGGGTTCAATTCGTAGTTTTAGGTATTATTTTGGCGATTTGATCGCGCGAGCAAGTCCGTATGATGTTTTAGGACTTGTGTGCATGTTTAGTTTGGAGCCCCGAGGGCTCGGGTAAGTTTTGGATAGGCTACGGGATGATTTTTAACTTAGAAAATCTGGTTTTTGAGCTTCTGGTATCATCTGGTGCATCGTGCTTCGCGATCGCGAAGCTATTCCTGCAATCGCGAAGAGGAAATTGTGAGCCGTGAGATTTACCCTTCACGTTCGCGAAGATAGGCACGCGAACATGGAAGGTTATCTTTCAGTGCACTGCGAACGCGAGGACCAAACTGCGATCGCGTAGAAAGAATGAGGCAGAGGCTGAAGCACTGAAATTGTGCTACGCGATCGCATAAGTCGATACGCGATCGCGTAAGGTTGGGAAAATGTTCTCTGCAATCACATGGCCATTTTATGCGATCACATAGAGTTAATAAAATGGGCAGCCAAAATGTGATTCGCGATTGCAAACAATTATCCGTGATCGCGAAGAGTAAAATGGACCTGGCAGAAGTTTTCTACACGATCGCGAACGAATTTCCGCGACGCAATGAATAAAAATCTGAAAAACAGAACTTAAGTTCTGAAAATGGGATTTCGACCAATTTTCAATCATTTTCAATTTTTAAGCTCGGGTAAGGCGATTCTTGGGCGATTTTCAGGGAAAATTATTGAAGTAAGTGTTCCTTATCCTATATTGATTATATTTCATGATTTCATACTCAGTTATATCATGAATCCGTAAATTTTTGGGAGAAAAATTAGATTTTTATAAAATCTTCCAAAAAAGAAAATTTAAGATTTGAAGGTCCTTTTTACATCGGAATTGGATAATTTTTGTACTATTGAACTCGTATCGGAATGAGTGTTCAGATTTTATGAGTTTTTTCGGGATTTGAGACGTGGGTCCCACTGTCGAATATTAAAATGAATTTCGAATTTTTATCCGAAAAATTAGTAAATTCATATGGAATTAATTTCTATGATTCGTATTGAGTATATCGAATTGTTTGTGAATAGATTTGACGCTTTTGGAGACAAATTCAAAAGGAAAAGTTGTGGTCGAATAATTTATTGGAATTTGCAAAGCGAGGTAAGTGTCGTAGTTAACCTTGACTTGAGGGAATAGAACCCTTAAATTATTTGTTATGTGAAATGCATGTGAACGACGTATAGGCGAGGTGACGAGTGTCTATACATCGTCAAATTAATTGTTTGCATAATTATTTGAAAATCCTAATTTTGTTTTAATACACTAATTAATTGTTATGATAATTGTTTCTCTCCTATTCTTTGTCAAATATTAATTCTTGAATTCCTGCAATAATTACTACAT
>AWOL01S0047331.1:27833-38878 GCA_000715115.1 Nicotiana otophora
TGATCACAGGTATTATTCCAGTTTTCCATAGAGATGTTTCAGTTCTATTTGATCCAGGATCTACTTATTCCTATGTGTCCTCCTATTTTGCTTCATTTTTGGTTGTGCCTTGTGATTCTCTGGGTGCTTCTGTGTGTATCTACACCGGTGAAAGACTCTGTTGTAGTAGATCATGTCTATCGTTCGTGTGTGGTTACTATTGATAGTCTTGAGACTAGTGTGGATCTTCTACTTCTTGATATGGTAGATTTTGATGTCGTCTTGGGTATGGATTGACTATCACCGTATCATGCTATATTGGATTGTCATGCCAAGACAGTGACCCTAGCCATGCCAGGGTTAGCTCGGTTAGAGTGGAAAGGAACTCCTGGTCATTCTGCCAGCTGGGTTATTTATTATATGAAAGCTCGGCGTATGGTAGAGAAAGGGTGTCTAGCCTATTTGGCTTATATTCGTGATCCCAGTGCGGATGTCCCTTCTATGGACTCAGTACCAGTTGTTCGTGAATTTCCAGAAGTATTTCCTGCAGATTTGCCGGGGATGCCACCCGATAGAGACATTGACTTATGTATTGATTTGGCTCCGGGCACTCAACCCATTTCTATTCTACCAAACCGTATGGCCCCGCCGGAGTTGAAAGAATTGAAGGAGCAGTTAAAAAAATATCTTAATCAGGGATTCATTAGACCTAGTGTCTCGCCCTAGGGTGCACTAGTACTATTTATTATGACTGCTAAGTTGGCTTCAACTATTAGAAATGAGTTACCTGATTTAATTCTATTATTGTGGTTATTACTATTATTGCGTACATGTTAATGTAAGTGGCCTGCCTTAGCCTCGTCACTACTTCGTCGAGGTTAGGCTCGATACTTACCAGTACATGGGGTCGGTTGTACTGATACTACACTCTGCACTTCTTGTGCAGATTTTGGAGTTGGTCCCAGCGGCGTACCATAGACTTGCTCGGATTTCAGCTACTAGAGGAGACTTGAGGTATAGCTGCACGGCGTCCGCAGTTCTGAAGTCCCCGTCTACTTTACTTTAGCTGTGTGTTTGTTTCTAGACAACTTTATTTTATTCAGACCTTTATTTGTATTATTCTAGAAGCTCGTGTACTTATGACAATAATTCTGGGATGGTATTTAGACACTGTTATTTTTTTTATAGATTATTCACTACATTTCAGACTTTACTTCCGTATTTGTTTCTTTGTTATTAATAACTCTAAAAATTGTTTTAAATTGGATAATATTATTCTAATATTGGTTTGCCTAGCAAGTGAAATATTAGGTGTCATCACGGTCCGAAGGTGGAAATTTCGGGGCCGTGACAAAACTCTAGGTAGTAATAGCAATATATGAAGAAAAGATATCATACTAACACTAATGCTAATGAACTGAGTAAGACAAAGAGAAACACTTGACTACCTACGAACCTTCTACCCTAATCTTTGACCTCCACACCCTCCTGTCTAGGGTCATGTCCTCAGTCAGCTCCAGCTACGCCATGTACCGCCTAATAACCTCTCCCCCAAGACTTCTTAGGCCTACCTCTACCCCTCTTGCTACCCACGAGGCTAACCGCTCGTACCTCCTAACTGGGGGTTCTATACTTCTCCTCTTAACATGCCTGAACCATCTCAACCTCGACTTTTGCATCTTATCCTCCTTAGAGGCCACTCCCACCTTTTCTCGAATAACTTCATTCCTAATCTTATCCAACCGAGTATGCCTACACATCCACCTCAACATCCTCATCTCAGCTATTTTTAGCTTTTGGGTATGAGAGTTTTTGACCGACCAACACCATACAACATAGTCGGTCTAATTACAACCTTGTAGAACTTACCTTTAAGTCTCAATGGCACATTCTTATAACATAAGACACCGGAAGCGAGCCTCCACTTCATCTATCCTGCTCCCATACGATGCGTGCCATCTTCATCAATCTCTCTGTTACCTTGTATTATAGATCCAATATACTTGAAACTACCTCTCTTGGGGATGACTTGCGTATCAAGCCTTACCTTCATATCCCCTTCCTGGGTACCGTTGCTGAACTTGCACTCCAGGTATTCCGTCTTGGTCCTGCTCAACTTGAAACCCTTAGACTCTAGGGTCTACCTCCAAACCTCCAGCCTCTCATTAACACCACTCTATGTCTCATCAATTAAAACTATGTCATCAGCAAATAATATACACCATGGCCCCTCATCTTGAATGTGTCTCATCAAAGCGTCCATCGCCAAGGAAAATAAAAATGGACTTAGAGTTGATCCTTGGTGCAACCCCATCATAACCGGAAAGTGTTCCGAGTCTCCTACCGCTGGCCTAACCCGAGTCTTAGCTTCATCATTTATGTTTGTAATCACCCTAATGTAGGCTACTGGGACTCCTTTAGCCTCCAAGCATCACCAGAGCACCTCTCTCGAGACTTTATCATATGCTTTCTCCAGGTCAATGAATACCATGTGCAAGTCCTTCTTCATCTCTCAATACCGCTCCACCAATCTCCTCACAATGTGAATGGCTTCCATAGTCAAACGCGTCGTCATGAAACTAAACCGGTTCTCAGAAATGGACACACTGGTCCTCACCCTCACTTCAACCACTCTCTCCCAAACTTTCATCGTATGGCTTAGCAACTTAATCTCCCTATAATTATTGCAACTTTGTATATCGCCCTTGTTTTTATACAGAGGAATCATCTTACTCCACCTCCATTCATCGGATATCTTCTTCGTCCTAAAAATGACGTTGAACAGCCTAGCGAGCCACTCCAAACCTGCCCTACCCGCATTCTTTCAAAATTCTACAGGGATTTCATCTGGCCCGGTAGCTCTATCTCTGTGCATCTTACACATGCCCCCCTCGACCTCCTGTACTCTTATGCACCTACAATACCCGAAATTCTGGCGCATCTCGGAGTACTCCAAGTTGCCCAGCACAATGTCCCTATTTAGGAGTTTATAGAAACATGTCTGCCATCTTCGTCTAGTCTGAGCCTCTTCCATCAAAACTCTACCTTCCTTATTTTTGATACACTTAACTTGATCCAGATCACGAGCCTTCCTCTCTCTCACCTTGACTAGTCTGTGTAGCTTCTTGTCCCTGCCTATCAAAAACGAGAAAAAATTATTAATGATATACAACATCTAAAACGACTAGGCAAATTTAAGAAGTATCATGATGCCAAATATAGCATCTTCCGCAACCTTCATGAGCTTCTGCCTCTATCAGGTAGAACCGTGCATAATTTGGTAAATACTGAATTACCGTACCGAAATTAAAAATTTTGATATTTGGTATTCGATATTTTGGTATTTGGTTTAAGATTTTAAAAAATATTGTTATTCGGTATTCAAAAATAATATACCGAAATACCGATACCGTACCGAAATACATACTAAATTACACGATACACATATTATTGATTATAACATAAATATTTAAGTTTTACTTTCTGTTATTTTTATAGTTCTCTGTAACGTTTACCACCTTTTTTCCCCATGATACTTGCCTTTCCACCTTTTCTTTGGCTGCCTACTTACACTTCAACCTTTCTCCCGTCCAAGTTTAGCAGTTTTGGTTTCCATCTTTTTTTTATATTATATTATAATATTTTTACTTTCGTATTTATGCATATCTTACTTAAAAATTACAGTTTATGGCTTTATGCATTAGTCAATATTCGAGCCGAATAAATCGAAGTTACTAGACCGAATAGACCAAAACAGAAAGGAGAAAATCCGAACCATACCGAATTTAATCAGGTATGATATTGGTATAGCATTTTAAGAAATCGAATACCGAAAATACTGAACAGAAATGTCTAAATACCATACCATACCGACCGACGAACACCACTACTATCAGACAGTGACACCCCCTCCTCCACTTCCATATCTACAATATAGAGGAGCTGCTCCAACATTCACATTACAATCAATAAAAGTACTTTTCAGAACGATATATGATGCTAAATCGGGATCGAGATATAGAAAGAATTGTCCTTAAGTTGTCTCGAAGAGAGAAAAGTACTCATATGAATGGTGCTATTTCTCATGTTCTTTTTAGTATCGATGCAGCAACAGAAGCATCGTTCACTTATGATCGAGGCTTTGGTATGATGCTTTTTCTTCATCACATTGATGTCACACCTTGTTATACGAATTATATTGCTTTAAGAATGTCATAGCGAAAAGAAGAAAAATGTAACACTAGTTTCACACCTCGCTTCTTCCTCCTGCATTTATTTTGCCATTCTCTTATGTATGACAGGCATTTGAACTGTATCATCTATTCATCTATTACCTAGTGTACAACATATGTCATGTTCATGTCATATGAGTTTTTTTCGAAAAAGGAGAAAAACCTAGGCAAAAAAAGTTTTTTTCAATGGATATTACTGGAATTCGTTAAAAACACATAAATGAAGTAATATATAAAATTTGAGAAAGATTAAAAGTAATTGGACTGATTTGATCTCAAAATTCGTAGTTAAAATTAAGTTTAAAAATTTCTCTACGACACATGTATCACACACACTAGTATACATGTAGTGAGCCAACCAGTCGTTTTGAGTTCTAAAACTTCATTCTCCTATTTGAGACTTTCCGTAGATTAGTTTTATGATTTATGACTTGTGGGGATATGTGGTTTGGTTACCGAGAGGTTCGGGTATTTTTAAGACTTTCCGTAGATTAGTATTTTTAAGGTTCCACTAATCTTAGGATATGCGCGTCGCACGTGTACTTTAGCTCCTACGAGTAAATTGTTTCTAAAAGTTGTATAAATATTATGCTAAATTGTGTTTGAGTTACAATTGAAAGTGTAATTAAATAATTTAGGATTAAAACTATAGGTCAGTTAGAGCACGAGATAGGTTGCATCATGTCTTATAACTTTTAAAAGATGATAAAACTTGTAACTCAAGCGAAAGTAAGAAAACTATTTGTGACAATTTATAATCTAAAGATAGACTAATGCTGGACCAATATGCCATCACAAATAACTAAATTATAAAGACTTAAAATTAAATAATTTTGAATTAAGAAAGAACCATAATTTCTCATACCCTACAGTTTTTGCAAGTAACAAAGATCAACAAAAATTAAGAAAAAAATATATAAATAGGAAAAAATTTTACTCATATAAATAATTTTTTTTTACACTTGAATTATGATCTAATCATGACTTATTCTTTACTACAGTTGAACAATATATTTAAATTCGACTAAACAGATCTTTGGCTCCTTATCGTAAATTATCATTTGTACTGTAGCAATATTTTAAAGTGAGCCAATGCCAAATCACTGCAAAAGCTAACCCCAAAGTTCAAGTTTTTCTATTTCTACTCAAACTTAATGCTACTTCTTTTATAATAAAATGTTAAGAAATTTTAATTGGTGATTTTTTTCACGCTGATGTATTTTAAAATAAATAGCACATTCAAAAATTTTCCTAATTTTACGACTTTCGATGAAGGCTTAAAGTGTTTAAATTTGATTGGGATAACTCAATGTTCAAGGTTTCCTATTTCGATGCTAACTCAATACTACACTACTTGTTATTACTATGAATTTATTCATATTTTTTTACCGAAGTGCGTAAAAAAAATGGTCAAAATTCCATAAGAATAAAAGTGATAATTTTGTAGTTAAATTCAAAGTTTTTTAACAAATTTAATAAGTGTTTATTATATTTGAATTTTAAAATAATTGTAATATCCAACTTAATCAAACTTTTTAAACTTTGTCAGAAGTATGAATTTATCAACCAAGTTTATGTGACGACTGTATGGGTCGTTTTGAGCACTAGCCTTAATTTTTGTGTTCTAAGACCTCTCATAGCTCCATTTGGTATTATATGACTTGCGTGCATGGTCCGTGTCGTTTTTCGGGAAGCTTTTATGTGAAATTTTGAAGAAAATATGGTTTTTGACTTAAAATGAGGCTAGAGTTGACCACAATCAATAATATAGGTAAACGATCTCGGATCAGTATTTTGACGATTTCGGTAGGTTGGTATGATATTTTTGGATGTACGCATGTTCGGTTGGGGTTCCGGGTGACTCGAGCGCGTTTCGGCGCATTATGTGAAAAGTTGGAAAAATGAATTTCAAAGTTGAAATTATGAGTTTTGATGATGGATTCTTGATAATTAATGTTATTTTGATTATTTGAGTTAGCGAGCGAGTTCGTAAGATATTATTATACTTACGTGCATGTTCGGATTGAAGCCCGAGGGGCTCGGGTGAGTTTCAGATGTGTTATGGTTGTGTTTAGAACTGTTGATGCACAACAGATGGTGGTTCAAGTTGCAAGTCTCGCGTTTGCGAAGACCTGACTGCAATTGCGAGCCTCACATTTGCGATGTCAGGCTTGCAAATGCGAATGTGGGGCTGGGACTGAAGTCTTCACAAATGCGAACAGGGGGTGGTCACATTTGTGACCTTGGAGTTGCATTTGCGACTTGGAAATGGGACAGGTAGCTTCGCAAATGCGAAGCTTAACTCGTATTTGCGATGGAGGGACTCTTCGCAATTGCGAAGGAATAGTCACAATTGCAACATCTGTGAGTTTGTTGTACTGGTCGCTTTTGCGATTAGTGTTTCGCAATTGCGGACATCACAATTGCGAATAAGGGTTCGCAATTGCCACGTTTGCAGCTGAGTAAAATTTGGGAAAACGGGACTTACCAAATTCACTGGTAGGAAACTTTAACTAGTTTTCAATCAATTCTCATTACTTTTCCATGAATTTTAACATCTAATTCATGAATTTCAAGGTAGAAATTAGGGGGTTTGAGTAGAATTTAGAAATTTTGTGAAATTGAGATTTAGACCTCAAATTGAGGTCGAATTTTAAAATAAATCATATAACCACCGGACTCGGGGGTGAATGAATAATCAAAATTTGGTCAGAATCTCGAATTTCGACCAAGCGAGCCCAAGGTTGACTTTTGTTGACTTTTTCAAATATGATTAAAATTGAACCTTTTTCATTCATAGGTAGTTTCTAAAGCTTATTTTGAATTATTTGAACGATAATTGGCTAGATTCAGTTGGTTTGGAGGCTTGTTCGAAAGGCCAAGACGTGGTTGATTATTGATTTGGTTACCGAAAGAGGTAAGTGTCGTGGTTAACTTTGATTTGAGGGGATTAAGATAGAATCGAGTCTACTTGCTATGTTAACTATATGTTGTGGCGGCGTATATGCGAAGTGATGAGATCATATGCGTTGGTTATGGGATAAGCATACAGGTGGAATTTGCCTTAATTGTACCATATTATTTTATTTACTATGTCTTACATGCCTTAGATATATTGCTTAATCTTTTACTAGTTGCTTTCAAGTTATTTCTTCTATTGAATTGTTTCAATATTTGGTGTTGAGAACGTGAAACTTGTAATTGGTTATTGGCTATGATTGTGGAAAGCTTTTCATATGACGAGTGGAGTAACATTTATTGAAGTGTATTTGCTTCCCACCTTACTTGATATTTGTGTTGTTGTTGCTTGGTGAGGAAGAATGAAGAGCCCGAAGGGTATTGCCATGCCTCATTTACATATTGTTATCATTGATTGAGTGATTGTGAGGTTAAGAGCATGAAAGGTGATGTCGTGCACATACTTATTTACACTGTATAGTGAGGATGAGAGTAAAAGCACGAACGGTGATGCCGTACACTTGCATTTGTGATATATGGTGAGAATGAGAGTAAAAACGCAAAAGGTGATGTCGTGCACTTTGTTGACTTTATTGCTTGATTTGAATTTTGAAATGCGGACTTGACTTGATGGTTTCGGTGCTTATTTTGAAAGAGGTTTGCTTGGTGTTTCTTGCTTATTGTTTCCGCTTATTGTCCCTTTCTACATGTCCCAACCTGCTATTACTTGTGATGCTTTATTTGTTATTCTGTTGCTTTATGTATATAACTGCACAAGTTTTTAGTAGGTGTCTTGTCCTATCCTCGTCACTACCCTGTCGGGGTTAGGCTTGACACTTGCTGAGTACATTGGATCGGTTGTACTCATACTATACTTCTGCACTTCTTGCGTAGATCCTGGTGTTGGTCCTAGCGGCGTTTACTGGAGGCTTGCTCAGACTGTCATTATCCGAAGACTTGAGGTAGAGATGTACGACGTTCGAGGACCCTGAAGTCCCCTTCTTATCTCTATTATTGTTCATATCATTCAGACAGTTGTATTTTATTCAGACTTTGTTGTAGCACTTTTCACAGCTCATGTACTTGTGACACCAGTTTTTGGGTGTAGACTAGACATTGTTGGTTTTAGATTTATATGTTATGAGAATTTAAGACTTATATTCTTAATCATTTGCTTTAAAATTGTTAAAATTGATTAAGTGATTAACTAGAGTTGGCTTACCTAGCAAGCGGATGTTAGGCACTATCACGGCCCCGTGATTGGGATTTCAGGTCGTGATAATTTAGTTTGCTTTGAAAGGTGAACATGACGTTTAGCTAATGAAGTTTTCTTGTTAAAGAGCTGAAACATGAGGGGGGGAAATAGGACTCCTAAACTCAAAAGGAAGGACAAGTAGTCCTAAATATTACGAAAATAATTAACTATCTATTTTAATTATTAAAAATAATTAAGTAACTATTTTGTCTAGTGTAAAATTAATTTTTAATGGTAAAAAGGAGAACAATATTTCTTTAAGGGCTACTACTGAATTTTTGTAGCGATCCGACCGGTCGTTTTATGTATTATAGCCTCGTACCCCTATTTATTACCTCTTCTATATTCATTTGTGGTTATGTGACTTGCTAGGGTGGTTGGATTGGTTTCAGAAAAGTTTTGGAGTGAATTGGGACACTTAGTTCCAAGGTTGAAGGCTTAAGTTGAAAGAATTTACCAGAGTTTGACTTTTGTGTAGACAACTTCGGAATGGAGTTTGACTTTTGTGTAGACGACTTCGGAATGGAGTTTTGATGTTTCCAATTATGTGGGCTCCGTATAATTCTGAAGTCGTCTAACAAGTAGGAATTACAGTGATGACGGGCGTCGCGAACAAACGGGGGTCACGTATGGAACAGTAATTCCACGGGTTGACCCCTGTGTCGCGAATGCGAACGCGCATGCGAAAAAGCCCACACAAGAAGCCTAGATGACGGGCGTGTGGGTGTGCACCGTGGTAATCATGATTCGAGTTGATTATTGTACTGTGTTGCTATCAAGTCTTGTTTTATCCGTCTAATTCCTATTTGTTAGAGTTAATGAGCTGTGATTCCTGTTAGAAATCATGTTTCAGCTATGTGCTTATTCGGTTGAGACCTAATGAGGCTATTTCTGTTATTTTGTATTATCTGATACTGTATTTTTATACTCAGTCATAATTCTTCATTTGGCATGTCAAATCTCAGTGTCTGTTTATCGTTCATTGTTGCATCGCATATTATCATTACTGTTCTATATATGGAGTTGTTGGGCTGAGTGGTATGTGATTGTGAGCCCTTGAGACTTGAGAGATTGATGACTGAGGTAGGCCTGAGAGATATGTTGAGAGTGTTATTGTGGATCGGGATGCACGCCACAGTAGGCCTTATTGGCTTTGATTAGCACTTGGGGGGATCTGCCCCTCTGGAGTCTGACATACCAGTAGTGAGCGCATGCACAATGATGTACATACATGTGCTTTGGTGAGGGGCACTGATTCCAGACACCCATACAATTGTGAGTGATTGTGTGTGTGATGAGTGGGCATTGAGACAAGCATATTGAGTATTTGAGAGTGAGAGTACTTGGGAATATAATCGTGAAATCATTCATTTGACATGTAGGCATAGCTCAGAGTTCTTACCGTGCTTTATTAGGGTTCGTAGTATCAGGTTCTTCTAGTAGCTATTCTAGTTCTTGAGGTCCGGTTCAGGCCCCACACTCATCTTTGAATCGAGGTTGCTTCGAGTGTGGGGAGTTGGGGCATGTGAGGAGGTATTGTCCCCGTTTTACCGGAGGTCCCGTTCAACAGAGAGGCCAGGCTATTACTTCCGCACCAGTTACTACACCACCCGCTCAGCCAGTTTAGGGTGGGGCTCAGGCAGTTCGAGGTCGCCCTAGAGGGGGAGGTCGATCAGGTGGTAGTCAGGCTCGATGCTATACTTTTCCCGGTAGGCCAGAGATAGTTGCTTCCGATGTTGTGATCACATGTATTGTTTCAATATTCCACCGCGATGCTTCTATATTATTTGACCCTAGTTCCACTTATTCATATGTGTTATCATACTTTGCTCGTTATTTGGATATGCCCCGTGATTCCTTAGTTATATCTGTTCATGTATCTACACCGCTGGGTGATTCTATTATTGTGGACCGTGTGTATCGGTCGTGTGTGGTGACTATTGGGGGATTGGAGACAAGAGTTGATCTTTTACTGCTTAGCATGGTTGATTTTGACGTGATTTTAGTCATGGGTTGGTTGTCACCATGTCACTCTATTATGGATTGTCACGCTAATACCGTGACATCGGCGATGCCGGGATTGCCTAGGGTTGAGTGGAGAGGTTCCCTGGATTATGTTCCGAGTAGATTGATTTCATATTTGAAGGTTCAACGGATGGTTGAGAGGGGATGTCTGGTATATTTGGCCTTTGTGAGGGATGTTAGTGCTGATACTCCTACCATTTAATCCATTCCGGTAGTGAGCGACTTTCCGAATGTATTTCCTGCAGCCCTATTGGGCATATAGATTTTGGTATTGACCTGCTGCCGGGCACTCAGCCTATCTCTATTCCTCAGTATCGTATGGCACCAGCAGGGTTGAAGGAATTGAAGGAACAACGCCGGGAGCTACTTGATAAGGGTTTCATCTGGCCTAGTGTGTCGCCTTGAGATGCACCGGTTCTATTTGTGAAGAAGAAGGATGGTACTATGCAGATGTGCATTAATTACACGTAGTTGAACAAAGTTACAATTAAGAACAAGTACCCATTACTGCGTATTTATGACTTATTTGACAAGCTTCAGGGTGCTAGAGTGTTCTCGAAAATTGCTTTGACTATTACCACTACGACTACCACTAC
>AWOL01S0047332.1:0-64915 GCA_000715115.1 Nicotiana otophora
GCGGAAAAGTGGTCGCAGGTGCGAGCTCGCAAGTGCGAGCAGGGGTGCGCTGAAGCGAGGCGCGGAGGTGCGGCAGGAGCTTCGCAGTTGCGCAATCGCACCTGCGCGAGAAGGAGCGCAGATGCGGGCAGAGGGCTGTGAGGCATTGGTCGCATGTGCGAGGGAAAATTGCACCTGCGTGAGCGCAGATGCGGATAAATGCGCGCAGAAGCGAAAACTGGGCAGGTGAGTGGAGTCCGCAAATGCGATGTTTTGCTCGCACAAGCGGAGGCGCAGATACGCAAATTTTGTCTGCAGATGCGGAAATCGCTGGGGCAGAACCTTTAATTCGAGGGTTCAATATGTTTCACCCATTTTCGGATTTTGGAGCTTGGGTTGGGCGATTTTAGAGAGGAAATTTTCCACACAACTTGGGGTAAGTTTTCTTAACTCCCTTGTGATTATACTCCATGAATTAATCTTCATTTTTGGTGTAAGATTATTGAATCTTCAAGAGAAATAGAAGGAATTTCTATAATGTCACAAAACGAATTTTTCAAGTTTGAATACCGATTTGGAGTCGGATTTAAGTGAAATTAGTATAGTTGAACTTGTAATTGGATGGGTTGTCATATTTTGTGAGTTTCGTCGGATTTCGAACTTGTAATTCGTTGCCTGCCTCCCAATTACACTACACGAACGCGATGAAGAACACCAGATACCAGCAAATCAGCAGTCCAACAACAAGGAAAAATAGCCCGTAGCCCATCTGAAACACATCCGAGGTCCTCGGGACCCCGTCCGAATATTCCAACTAGTTCCATAACATAACGCGGACCTACTCGAGGCCTCAAATCACATCAAATAACGTCGAAACTACGAATCGCACCTCGAATCGAACCTATGAACTTTCAAATCTTCAAACTTCCAAAACGCGTGTCGAAACATGTCAAATCAACCCCGAATGACGTCGAATTTTGCATGCAAGTCCCAAATGACATAAAAGAGCTAATACAACTCTCAGGATCGCAATCTGAGCCCTATATCAACTAAGTCAACTCCCGGTCAAACCTCTCAACCTTCCAAAACTTCAACTTTCCAATTTTCGTCAAAATGCTTCAAATTATCCTACGAACCTCCAAATCCAAATCCGGACGCACGCCTAAGTCCAAAATCACCATACGAAACTATTGAAATTATCAAACGCTATTTTGGAGTCGTCTACACAAAAGTCAGAACTCCGGTCAACTCTTACCGTTTAAGCTTCTAAAACAAGAATCTTTCTTCCAAATTGACCCTGAATCATCCGAAAATCGAACTCGACCGCACACACAAGTAATAACACATAATACGAAGCTGCTCGAGACCTTAAGCTTCCAAACGGGATGCTAATTCTCAAAACGATCGGTTGGGTCATTACAATATCTCCCGAAACTATCCCACCGACTATTACACTGAAGCATTATCACCAGTTTTGATATTGAAATTTAGTCGTATCACCAAATTCAAGCTAGAAAAAACAATTTCACAATGATATAAAAAATTTAGAAATCTGCTATACGTTCAGAGCTGATTGATCATACTTCACATTCATCTGCAATCAGTGTTTTATGAAAGGATTTTGTTTTAAATTTGTTGCGTTTTTGATAGAAAAGCTGAGGAAATCATCGGTAGAGGTGGATTCTGCAGAAAATTAGGCGTCAATTGCGTCTTATATTGGTTGTAGATTGTAGCGTATAAGATTTGTAACTGAGAAATATTCTCTAGCTTGAATCACGCGTCTAATTAGAGAAGCCCATAGTTCGAAGGACACTATATTAGGCGATTGTATAATTTTTGTAGAGAAAACCTGTTTATGGCGTGTAATTTACAATACTTGGACAATTTAGGTAAATAGATTTTATATAGTGTATAGAAAAGAAAAAAATCCTAAAATTATTGCTAGGGATTTGAAGTGAATTTTCACCCCCCATACATACAAGATTCTCTATTAAAATATAGAAATAAAGATGATAACTCATAATTTTGTTGGTAAAAAACTGCACTCCACTTTTCCTTGTGGTTTTAGTCACTGTCAGCAGAATTCTCTATTGGCTTTTGTCGATCTTACGCACTCCCCTTTCCCTCCATTGCTAGGAGCCTCGCCCTCTTGACTTGATATGTTAAGAAGACTACAACCGATAGGAAGAGCACCAGAAAAATGTCGAGACGCCATAAGTTTGGAGCGCGAGGCCAGCAGAGCTTGCTGCAGAGGAGATAAGAAAAGCCTCAGCAGAGGGGACATAAATTAGTAACAGTGGGAAATCCACCGTTAAATAATAATCCTTCCGTTTTAATTATGTGGTAAAGTTTAAATAGACATGAATCTAAAAGAAAAATATTTTTGAAAACTTGCAATTATAAACATATTTTATAGGTGAGTTTAGAATTCAACAATTATACCGCCTAATTTAATACAATAATTAACTAGACTAACAACCCAAATTAACAATAAACTAAAAATAGCCCCATTCTTTTTTAACTACCCGATTTACTTTCATACTTTACTTTTTGTAGCCCACTACCTAGAAAAACCTAATCTTCTCATATCTCATTCTCACACCTAATATTCCTCTTTCTACCCTAATACAGCCGCCGCCTATCTCCTTCCAACTGACGCAAGATCCTTTCGTTGGAAACCACACCAAATCCAAGGTTTACGAAAAATCATAGCCATTTCAGAGAGAGACAAAAAAGCTTAATAGAGAAAGTGTAAGAGACTATGAAAAGCCATAGTTATTGCCTTTTTTATTTGCCAGTGTAATGGGCCTTTGCGCAATTGAGAGACGAGGGGTTGGGGTATATGCGTGATTGAAGATCGTGATCTATCTTCTTCTCTCTCTTTTTTTTTTCGAGATTTTCCTCTTCCTTTTCCCCCCAAATCTGTAATTGATGAGATTCTAGACAGTGGTAGTGTATAATCACTGGATACTCTATGTATAATACTATAATCAGTTTATCTTCAGTATACAAATATTATATACTTATTACATATTAATTATACACAAATTATACAACATATAGATAGACTTTTAAGATGTATAATCACTGGCTATTGGATGTATAATATTTATACATTGATTATATATTGGTTATACACCCGTTTGGTTTTTGAATAATAAATCTAGTAAAAATAAAAAATAGATTTCTCCTGTGACAATAGGAATAAGTTTCATAGTAATTATTGAACTCAAAGCATTTTAATTTATGGGTTTGTAGAGGGGTGCAAATTATGTTAGTCGCGTTGTGAATCTTTTAGCTTAAATCATAATTGGATTTAAATTCATTTTGATAGATTGATCAAATCACTAGTTTCTATGGAAAATTTGAAGAAGCGTGCTTTTCGCCCATTTTCTTGTTTTTCATAGTGATCCGGCTAGAAAAGTTTAGTTTTAGTGTAAGAAACAATTTAGGGCTAGGGGGTGTAATGAATAGGAACGGGCGGCTATTTCTGTTTTTTCCCAATTTAATACTATACTTCCTTTCGGAATAACGGCTCTGATAATTCGATTATCGTCTACTAAAATGATCAAAAAATATTTCAAAAAAGGGTGCATACAACAAATAAAAAGTTCATGCTATTCTTTTTCTCTAAAGATAAATTAGAAAAGTTTTGAAATTTGTAATTTTAAATATTTCATAAGTGATATTTATGCGGTTATACATATTTCTTTTAAAAGATAAAATAAAAAGTTTAAGAACGGAGAGTAGTTATAAAGCAGCGTCATAGTGAAAATTTACACTAACCCTTTAACTTATCTCGTAATTCATTGTTCTTTATTATAAAAGTAATTTAAGAAACTTAATTGTCACATCACATCCCAATACTTATTCCATCAAACACTTTACACACGTAACCAATCCATCTCAACACGAAACTGCCCGAAATGCTCCTCCTTAAGATCACCATAACCAACCCCTCTCCAATTCTACTTTCCTTCTCCAAAAAACCCACA
The DNA here is from genome assembly GCA_000715115.1 of Nicotiana otophora. Taxonomy (NCBI): domain Eukaryota; kingdom Viridiplantae; phylum Streptophyta; class Magnoliopsida; order Solanales; family Solanaceae; genus Nicotiana; species Nicotiana otophora. The sequence continues at coordinate 3,975 of AWOL01S0047332.1, forward strand.
CTTCCCTTTTCCTTCATCAAAATCCTCCCAATTTCATTCTTCTCTCTCCACTCTTCCCCAAAAATGAGCAGTTGGCTCAACAAACTGGGTTTCAGTTTTCGAACTGATCAATCCCCTGCTATGGACTCATCTGCAATTCCTCAAGGACCAGACGATGACATACCCGCCCCGGGTCAACAGTTTGCTCAATTCGGAGCGGGTTGTTTCTGGGGCGTTGAATTGGCGTATCAGAGAGTGGCGGGTGTTACAAAGACTGAAGTGGGATACTCGCAGGGTTATGTACATAACCCGAGATATGAAGATGTGTGTAGCGGTACTACTAATCATTCGGAGGTGATTAGGGTTCAGTATGATCCTAAGGAATGTAGCTATGATTCCTTGCTTGATGTTTTCTGGTCTCGTCATGACCCCACCACCCCCAATCGACAGGTGGCTTTTCAGTTTTTCATGTATAATATTTGGTTATATTTTTTTTGGCTGAGTTTATTTCTGGAATCATATGCTTAAGTTTAATTAGTTGGGAAAATTTTAACGAGTCCATGTAAAAAATGAACTTTTTTTTTCTTTGATGAATTAATGCTAGAATTATGAGATTGCCTGAGGCTTCTACTCTAATTGATTTCTAGACTGAAGGCTAGAAATGAAGTTGGAATCTTTATTGACTGAGAGTTCCTCTTTAGTTTTTGTGGCTATAGTCAGCGACTTCTTCTTAAATCTGCTGATGCATAAAACTATTTGCCTAACAATAACCTTCTAGAACATCATGTAAGCCGTATGGACAATTTTGCATAAAGAGAATGTGTTTGGGAATAAAATTGTTCTTAAAGAAATGTGTTTGAATAGTTGTAGTTTTTCCAAGACTTTTTGTGTTGAATAAGAAATTTTCAGTGAAAAAAGGGTGAAACCTATTATCGAAAAATGTGATTTTTATTTGAAAAACACCCTCAAACCACTTCATAATACGGTTTTTGCAAAACGTTCTTCCAAAAAATTAAACATACTCGTTTTTGCAAGATTTCAAAAGATGTTCTGTAAACAAATGCCACCTAATATTCTGATGGCAATGTTTTGTTGATAATATACTGAAGATCAGGTCTTCATTTGATGGTAACACCCTCTTAGGTGCTTACTTCAGAAATTGTTGCCATGAAGATTCAGGCTGCAAAATGTCTAAGAAATTTGACTGACTTTTATATAGACGAGAGTGGTGGTCATGTACCCAATTAGCATTTTACCCGCTAAAGTAAATTTCACGGTGAACATCATCAGAATTCTCTGTTTGCTTCTGCCTTGTGTTGATCTTAAATATGAATCTTGCTTGTTTTGCCTCTACTGTTATTGTTATGCATCTGGTTCTCTAGCGCCAAGGAGGAGACAATAGCGGAGTTCTAATTATGTGGGACCAAAAAGGCTTGGCAACATTTTTGCATGTTATTTAAGTGGTTGTGGATAAAATCTTACAATGTGGAAAAATGTCCCAAATGCTAAATATGAGTGGATAACTGAAGCCAAAGAGGTTGTAAAGCCAACTGGATGCAGTATATGGAAACATATCAAGAATTTGCGGCAAAAATTCAAGAGTGGTGATTGGCTCCTAATACTCAATTCATCAGTGGTGATGGGCAGAAAATAAAATGATGGATTCGATTGGACGAGTATATTCTAAATAGAGAAGCTTTTGCTCGCTTGTAAATAGTTTCTTCAACTCAACTTCCTCTATGCTGGCCTGAGATGAAATTTAATGGAGAAACATGGTTAGTGAGGGTTCATATAGCCGACCCCAACTTGTTTGGGGCTGAGATATTGTTGTTTTTGTGACCAACATTCTTTTGGTGCAATTCAATAATATCACATTAGCTTTTTCTAACAAAATACTTTCTAATTGGCATGTTCAAGGCATAAAATATAAGCAGAAAGCTCATTTCATCTTGTCCGACGTGTGACCTTAAACACTTCCATCTTTAACATTTGTTGATTAGCATTAGCTATCTCATATTAGTCGATCATCGATATTAGATATTCTGTCTCTCTAGGTTTTATTTTGTGGACTTCCTCTCCTAGGTCCTTTAAACCGAGATCCCTCTACTAGTATCAATATTGGGATTCTTTCTTTATCAAAAAGAAAACATCATCAGAATTTTCCTCCTAGTTCCTTTTTACCTGATTGCTAAAACATGCAACATTTTTCCATTGAACATCATTGGAATCTTCCTCCTAGTTTCTTTTACCTGATTGCTTAGACATGCAACATTTCTTCATTGACTGTTTCCCTCATACCTTTTCATTGGTAGGTTCCATTGACTGTTTCCCTCATTCCTTTTTTTTGGCACTAGTGTTCCTGCACTCTTAGTAACCTATGTTTGTGTAAGTTTCCTGTGCTTTTTTTATTCATTTAACCCCATAATTTTGCATGCTTCTGCTCCTAATAGCCAAGCAAGGAAATTTGTCACTGCAGACATAGACATGCTTTCTGCTCTCAGTTGCCAGGTCCAAATTATGGCCAGGGAAGTCCTTTTCTTGTGAAATGAGAACTTCTGCGTAATTGCATCCAAGACTATGAGAAAAACATCTCTCTTCATCTCGCTGGTTAGACTATGAAAAAGACATCTCTCACCATCTCTCTGGTTCTCCCACTACCATTCAATAGCTATTGCAACCTTTCATTACAGTCAAGTTTCATCATTAGACATTTTGCTTATAATGAACTTTCCATTCTTAAGTAGAGTTATTTGCTTGACATGTCAGTGATTTTTTTTTTTTTAAATGCATCTAACATGATGCTTCTCTTGTTTGTAGGGGAATGATGTGGGCACTCAGTACAGGTCTGGAATTTACTTCTACACACCCGAGCAAGAGAAGGCAGCTTTAGAATCCCTGGACAGACAGCAGAAGCTTCGGAACAGGAATATTGTTACTGAGATTTTGCCGGCTAAGAAATTTTACAGAGCTGAGGAGTATCATCAGCAGTACCTTGCAAAGGGGGGTCGCTTTGGTTCAAAGCAGTCTGCTGTGAAAGGCTGCAATGATCCCATTCGATGCTACGGTTAAAGACGTTTTCATTTGCACGATAAAAATAAATTTAGTTGTATCTGTTCTTCTAAGCTAAGGTTGTTAATAGGTTGAGATATGTCGTGCTTTTGCTGTATGTATTAGATCTATTAGATCTACCCGCTTATACTTGCTTCAGGAAAATCAAACGTCTGTAGCTTCACCATAGATTTGTAATGTATATGGTAGCAGATTTCATGTTTGTATATGTTTATTGATGCCCTGGCGGTAAATTACCTTAGTGGAATAGTGCCTGTTAATCAGATGGCAGCCCTAATTCCTTACCTACCCCAACAAAGGAAAGTAGAATTATCGTTTTCTGTATTTCTATGAATTGAATTAGATGCAAGTTTTTGAATTCCAGATCTGTTAAATCTAAGGCTGTGTGATCCTTGCAATATAATTTTTGCATACCTACTTTATGAACCAAAGGTTCCTCTATTGCAAAAGCAAAAACATCATGTGATGCCTGTAGATAAAAAATATACACTTGTGAGATCCGAGTTCTCTTTACCTCTTGTTTTCTTTGGACAATCCAACATTTTGTTAATAAACATGATTCTGTCCAAATTCTATATAGATGCCTAGCTGGTTTCTAACCATTCCTGCAGAAAATGCTTTAATGTTTGTCCGTCTGATAATTGTTGGCAATACTCCTTTGCTTTGGATTTGAATCTCCAGTATAAATACATATAATTTGGGAATTCTGGCTTCTATATGGATGGTGAAATTAATATAAGTTTTACACTCCAATGTGCTCCTAATACGACCGGAGCAAGGAATAAGAGATTAATTATCTGTTAATTATTTTGTGGAAAAAAAGAACTCTTAACGCTTTTCATAAAAAATAGGTCCCAGGCCTTCCCGCCTCCCGGACCATGTGGAAGTATTAAATTGCCCACCCATTTTGTGAAAGAATAAGACTTGTTATGAAAGATTATGAAGAATTGAAGAGAGAATGTGCAGAATTTTCTGTATCAATTTTATTCCATGGACTGCCTTATATATATACAAGCATATCCTCTGTATATTCTATGTAAATAAAGAATCATAAAAGAAAATAAAATCATGTATAGTTGTCTAATTGTTATTTGCTACCAATTAACAAAATAACTGCATTTATTCTTTACAGTGCTATCTACACGTCTCACATGTGTGGGAATAATTTTGGCATCCAATGCTTCACACCTGTCCCTCACTTGATCTGAATGGTTGAGATTAATTCTATCAATTCCTTCATCAATGGTTGTGATTGCTCCACATCTCAAGTCCTTTTGTGCAAATAAAACTTTCTTATTCCTTGTTATATCCGAAACATCTTCCTTTGTCAGAAATCCCATTTCCTTTGTCTGAAGCCTTAAATTCCTTTTCTTGCTTTCACTTAATCGTTCATGGGGCTTCTTCTCATAATCCCCCCTCAAGTTGGAGGGTAAAGAAGTGACCCCCAACTAGCTAAGAATATAATTATGCGAAGGTCCTGAGAGTGATTTAGTGAATAAATTGTCAAGTTGGGAGGAGGAAGGAACAAAAGAGAGAGTGATGAGGCCAGATAGAAACTGTTGTCGAATGAAATGGCAGTCGAATTCGACATGTTTCGTGCTTTCATGAAAAACGGGGTTACGGGCAATGTGAATCGCCGTCTTGCTATCGAAAAAAACAGGAACTGGCAGTGATGGTGAAATTGACAGGTCGTCAAGAAGGCGAGTGAGCCAAGTGAGTTCGGCGACGACTCAACGCATAGATCTGTACTCCGCTTCTGCAGAAGATAAGGAAATAGATGCCTGCTTCTTGGACTTCCAAGAAATTGGTGATACATCAAGGGTGATATAAAAACCACTGACGGAGCGGCGACTCTCCGAACAAGACGCCCAATCAGCGTCGCAAAAAGAAAGCAGACGAAAAGATGGGTCAGAGTTCAAAAGAATTCCTTGGCCAGGATCTGATCTCAAATAACAAAATACTCGAAGAGCTGCTTTGAAATGAGAGAATCGTGGATTTTGCATATATTGACTAAGCTTCAGCACTGCAAATGATAAATCCGGGCGCATGTGTGTGTGAGATAGATCAGTTTCCCAACAAGATATCGTTACACAATGGGGTCCTGAAGAGAGTCCTCTTCATCTTCAATCAGTTTGGAGGATGGTTCAAGAGGAGATGAGACACAAGGCTGATCAGAAACGTCGAATTCCTTCAATAAATCCAAGGTAAACTTTCTCTGACAAACAATTATCCCCTGCTTTTCTCTCAAAGAACTTTCATGCCTAGAAAGTAATATAAATTTCCCAAATCTTTTACCTTGAACTTAGTATTAAGAAAGTTTTTGATTGATCTGATTTCTTCTGGATGATTGCCACTAATAAGAATGTCGTCTACATAGACGGCAATAATGCAAACGAAAGTCCCTTGCTTTTTGAAAAACAACGAATATTCGTTTAAGGAAGAGGGATACCCTTTGAAGCTTAGTGCACCAGCAAGCTGAGCATACCACTACCGTGAAGCTTGCTTTAAACCATATAATGAATTTTTGAGGAGACACACATGATTAGGATTAGGAGAAGATAAACCTGCGGGGAACTTCATAAAAACCTCTTCTTGTAAATTCCCGTGTAGGAATGCATTATTGACATCTAATTAATAAATAGGCCAATTCTTCTTAGCTGCTACTACCATTAGACGGCGTATGGTAGTCATCTTGATCACTGGGGAAAATGTCTTAGTATAGTCAATTCCCTCTCTCTGTATATTCCCCCTCACCACCAACCTGGCCTTCAATCTTTCTACAGTTACATTGGAGTTGTGATTTACCTTGTATACCCATTTACAAGGTAAAACTTACTTGCCGGGTGGTAAAATAGTTACTTCCCAAGTGTTATTGGCTTCCAAAGCCTTAATCTCTGAAAGCATTGCTTGTTGCCACCCTGGATGCATAGAAGCTTGAGAGAAACTACTAGGTTCTGAAATTTCTGAAATACATTGCATGATGTGCTGATTGTGATTAGATAAAGCTCCAAAAGAATAGACATGAGGTTTACTAGGTTGAGCAAAACAGGAGGTAGTCAAATTTGTGAGGTAAATATTGTTGCAAACATAATCATTTAGATGACTAGGCCATTTACTCAATTTGGTTGACTTCCTAAGGATTGGAGTTGGAGTCTTACTCTGTACATGGGTATCAGGAGAATTATAGAAGTGATTTCTACTCTACTCAGGAGTATTAGGAGAATTATAGAAGTGAGGTGAGTTGACTATGCTAGGATTAGGTGAGGAGGGCAATACAATTTCAGGTTCCATGGTATAGGGTGTTGGATTAGGTGGTGAGTTATCAGGAGGTGAGGAGATAGAAAATATGGGATCTGTGGAAGGGGATGATGTAGCAAATGGGAACTAGGATTCATGGAAATGAACATCCCTGGAGACAATAATCTTCTTGGTGTCCAATTCTAGCAACTTGTAATTCTTTTGACCCAAAGGGTAGCCCAAAAACACACATATATTTTCTCTTGGGTCAAACTTGCTTCTACTATTTGATAAAGTAGAAACATAACAAAGACAACCAAAATTTCTAAGAGAATCATAGGAAGGGATCTATCCAAACAACATGAAATAAGGGGTTTGACCCTGAAGTTCTTTAGAACGCAGCCTGCTAATTAAAAATGTAGCAGTCAACAGACACTCACCCCAGTAACAAATAGGAACTTGTTATTGAAAGAGCAATGCTCTTTCCATTTCCAAAAGATTTTTGTGTTTCATCTCAACTATGCCATTTTGTTGAGGGGTTGCAATACAAGATGATTGGTGAATTATTCCTTGAGAGGAAAGAAAAGCAACTTCTTGAGCTCCTTTCCCAAGCTCAAAAGCGTTATTTGTCCTTAGTTTCTGCACCTTCACACCAAACTGTCTTTCAACCATTCTTAGAAAATTCTTTAGTACCCCAAAGACATTACTTTTGGTACTAATCAGGAAGGTCCAAGTCCATGTGCTGAAATCATCCACAATAGTTAGAAAATATTTAAATCCATTATAAGTAAGAACTTTGTATGGACCCCAAATATCACCATGTATTAACTCAAATGCTCTTTTAGGTTCAATTTGACTTAAAGGAAAATGATTCCTAGTTTGCTTAGCTTTAGGGCATATATCACAGAAACATTCAGAATTGGAGGAAATGAAATAAAACTGAGATGCTTCATTGATGAAAAAGGCAAATGCCCCAATCTAATGTGCCAAAGGTTTACATCAGAGATTCCATTTGCAGAAAATTGAAAAGGAACTGAAACATGACTAAAGACATTCTGTTTTGATGTTTGAACTATATTTTCTTGATTCATAGACTTGGTACTATCAACATTAGGCTCCAATAGATATAATCATTCTCTAGATTCACCAAACACTTGAGACCTCTTCATTAAAGGGGCTTGCAACAGACATTGACCAGATGAGAATGAGATAATGCAATAAAATTGTGAACAAAATTTATTTACTGATAGTAAATTGTATTTGAAACTTGGGACATGAAGAACATTTTCCAGAACAAAATTAGGTAAGATAGAAATCCTGCCTATATGAGTGACTGTGACTTTGAAAGAATTAGAAAGATTAATATTTATAGGAACTGGAAGAAGAGATAAAGAGATAAAAGCATTTGAGTCAAAACACATGTGTTCTGAAGCCCCTGAATCTATGATCCAGGTGCTTGTATTAAAAACTGAGAAACAAGTTCCAGAATATTTGATAATTGTACCAGCTAAAACATTTGCATTAATATCTGAGCTAGAACTTCCCGATTCTCCCACTTTGACCTATTTGATCAACTGAACCAAGTGCGAAAACTGATCTTTGGAAACGTGTTGGTTCAGTATTTGATTGTAGTTGCTGTTGTTTGGATATTCTCCTTGTTCTCCAGATAAAACCCCATTTCTCCTAATTGTTCCCTGATTTCCTTTCCCATTAGTGAACTCAAAATCCTCAAGAAAGCCTATGATCCTATAACAATCAGCCACAGAGTGTCCTGTCTTCTTGCAATAAGTGCAAGATACATTAGGGTTGAACTTTTTCTTCTTTCCTTTGAAAGTTGAGGTCCTTTGTGGTGGAAACCCAAGCTTTTGAGGATTATTCCCATACTTCTGAGGCTGTCCAGTAAACCTTTGTGGCTGCTTCCCATTCCTTTGTGGAAAATTCCCTTGAATTAAATTACTTTGATTCCCTACCATGAATGATGAATAATTAGGAGAAATGAGAGGATTAGCATAGACTTCTCTTTGATTTTCATCCTGGAGAACAAGGGAGTAGGCATGATTTATGTTGGGTAGAGGGTTCATCATGAGTATATTTCCCCTTGATTGACCATAAGCATCATTCAATCCCATAAGGAATTGAATGAGTCTTTCATCCTCTAGCGACTTCTCCAATTTCTGCCTACCTTCACAAATGCATAGGCAATTTTATTTGACATCACAGTTGAGTGAGTCCAATTCATCTCACAATCTTTTGAGTTTTGTGAAGTAGCTTGCTATGCCATTTGTTCCTTGTACTAATCCAGATAGTTCTTTCCTCAGGTGGTATAATTTTGCTCTATTTGACTGACCAAACCTGTGCTCCAAGCTTGTCCAGAGTTCTTTTCCAGATTTTGAGTAAATTACACTGTCTTCAATGTCTTTGGACAGTGAGTTCAGCAACCAGGATGTCGCCATGTCATTGCATCTGCTTCAAGGTTGATAATCTTTTGAAGTGAGAGCAGGTGCAGGGCATAAATCATTGATAAATCCCAATTTATTTTTAGCTGAAAGAGCTATCAGTACTGATCTTCTCCAGCCCTGAAACCCTCTCCCATCAAAAGCAGCATTGACAATTGTCATTCCAGGAGCATCAGATGAACGAAGAAAGTAAGGATGATTCTAATAAATGGTGATTGCATTCCCAGGTGCAAATTGAGTTAGGGAGGTCTCAGTATTGCCAGGCATGATGAATGTGATGAAAAATTCTCATAGATAAGATGATGAAAAACTTTCTTCAAGGATCGAGCTTCACTGCTCTGATACCATGAAAGATTATGAAGAAAATTGAAGAGAGAATGTGCAGAATTTTCTGTATCAATTTTATTCCATGAACTGCCCTATATATATATACAAACATATCCTCTGTATATTCTATGTAAATAAAGAATCATAAAAGAAAATAAAATCATGTACAGTTATCTAATTGTTATTTGCTACCAATTAACAAACAAATTACATTTATTCTTTACAGTGCTATCTAACACGTCTCACATGTGTGGGAATAATTTTGGCATCCAATGCTTCACAGCTGTCCCTCACTTGATCTGAATGGTTGAGATTAAATCTATCAATTCCTTCATCAATGGTTGTGATTGCTCCACATCTCAAGTCCTTTTGTGCAAATAAAACTTTCTTATTCCTTGTTATATCCAAAACATCTTCCTTTGTCGGAAATCCCCTTTCCTTTGTCTGAAGCCCTAAATTCCTTTTCTTGCTTTCACTTAATCGTTCATGGGGCTTCTTTTCATCATGTTATTAGATCGAACTAGACTGAGCAAAGATCAAACACAAAAGTGACGAGACGTTTAAACAATGTAAAATGAAATTGTTTAAGACATCAAGAAGAAACCCATCATCCATCTGAAACATACACACCCTGAGATACAACATAACCTTATGCAATCAATATTAGCAAATTGCACGAGTTCGAAATTTCAAACATGACAATTATTCATACACAATAACTTCGACTTATTAGAAACTAATGATACACAACACCAATACAATGTACTAAAACGCGGGGTCTCAATTAAAAGCGTACAAGTCTTTAAAAGCTTGTTGCAACTTCTGATTAAACTAGTGAAGTTTTAGGTTCCGGATGAGCCTCCTAATGACGAGCCGCCTTGTGCTTAGGACCTACACGATGTTGACTCGTGCTAGGAGTTTTTATAATATTATCATAACGATCTGTAATAATTTTGGAAGCCTCATTAATTCCACTGTTACGATGATTAATGCCACTTCGACAATGGGCTGTGGTCATAACAACACAAAGGAAGACGACAAAGATGGCTACTATGATTTTTTTACCCATATTTGGTATGTCAAATGATAGATATTTTGTAAATTTGTGTTTGTAATAGAGGGACAAACTATTTTGTATATGCACATTATATAGGAATCTTGACAGAGGAAGAGTGCATTGAATAATTGTTCGTATGTGTCTTTTGCAATACAAAATCCATTTGATTTTGGAACAATGTTTTCATCCTTGAGCAACAATAGCTCACCTAATTAATTTTGAGAAAAAGAGTGCATTATAGAATTGTTTGTATGTGACTTCTCTAAAGAAAAATCCAATCACTATTCGATAATATTTGAGAAGTCAAACAAGATTTTTTTTGACCATATTTTTTTGCAAATATTTTTTGAATATTTTGACTTGTTAACTATTGTGATTTATAATAATTTTTATTTAGTTTATAAATATTAAAATTTTATTTTAAAATATTTAAAATTCTATATCTGAATTCACATTGACAAGTAGTCAGTTTGACCGACATACTCCGAAAAGATTCACATAAATTAAAATGAAAATGGTATTTAAAATTATTTATTTATTTAAATAATATTAATTATCAAGTAAATATTTTCACGTTCTTATTCGTAATTTACTGAAAAGTACTTTTTAAAATCTTGACCAAACTTAATGCGATGTTCAGAAGTGTTTCTCAAATTGATTAGTCAAACACAAACCACTTTTTTGTGCAAGTATTTCTCTAAAAATACTTTTTAAATTAAGCAGATTTTAAAAGTTTAGCCAAATAGGCTACGTGTTAGACAATAATATTTGAATCCATGATCAACAATTGTTAACCTAGTAATGTAAAAGCATTGCAGAATATAAAAACATCCCGTTTGATCAAATATAACTCAATTTAAACTAATATTTTTTGAAATTTATGACTTCAACGAACTCGTAATAAATAATAAAAAAAGTGTTAGGGACACTGGTAGCCTTTCTAGCCATGATTGTCATCAGATTTATAGCAATTATTAGTGTTATATATCTTGGTTGATACACATAAAATGGGCTACGACATACTTGATTCTGTTGAGATTTGATAATTATGTTTGTACTATATTGGTAGTCTGATAGCTGTTAGTTGGTTGTAGACATTCTTCTTTATTCAACGCACGTGTATATAAGGACACTTAGTGTGATTAATGAAGTCTGAGATTCATTTTTCCAATTTTCTTTCTCACTCTATTCTCTTTCTGTTTGTGCGATTTGGAACTCTCAAAAACATCTTCATTGTTGCTCAGATTGAGCTCAATTCAAGCTACATGCTATGAATTTGATATGGTATCAGAGCCTAGTCGCTCCAATTCTATCTTTCTCAACTGAATCTCCTACTTTCTTTTTCTCATGCTCTTAAATTTTCTCTAATTCGAACACCTTCTTCTCGCAGTAACTCTTTGCCCTAATTTTGATTGAGATTATATTTTTGCTCTCGTAATTCACTCAGTTCATTCATCAATTATTCACATATCTTTTTACTCATGGTTGTTGACGATCTAAGTAACACATCTAGTGGTGATATGAGTATTACAACTGCTGCAAATTCTGGAATCGATCCGAGTGAACCTTTATATCTGTACTCATCGGAAAATCCTGGAGCCATGCTTGTCTCTATTCCTTTTAGCGGAATAGGATACCGGTCATGGAGACGCAGTGTACTACATTCACTATCAGTCAAAAACAACTTAGGATTCATCAATGGAGAATGCAAGATTTTCAATCCCCCAAATTTCGACAATGGGAGCGATGCGATGATATGGTAACCTCCTGGATCCTGAATTCTTTTTTCAAGAACATCGCAGACAGTGTAGAATACACAAATGGTGTAGTTGAGCTATAGACAAAACTAGAGGATCGATATGAGCAAACAAATGGCACCATGTTATATCATATTCAAAAGGAAATAAATGATTTGTCTTAGGGAGTGCTTGATATCACCAATTACTATACTAAGCTGAAAGAGCTTTGGGAAGAATTGAGCAATTTGATCAAGAAAACTCAGTGTACTTGTCATTGCACCTGCGACGCAAAGGAAGAAATGTACAAATCCGAGCAAGATAGGAGGTTGATATATAGTTTCTTATGGGATTACATGAAGTTTATATTGTAGTTCAAGGAAGTATCCTCATGATGAACTCATTGCTTTCCCTAGCACAAACATTTCTTTACTGATACAAGATGAGAAATAACGAGAGATTAAACCAAGCTACCAGATGTTTGTTGAATCCACCTTACTGAATGTCACCAAGCCAAGTAATCATATGTTTGCTGAATCCACTTCATTGAATGTGAATAATCCCAAATCAAACACCTACAGAATCAATTACTCTTCTATTAGTAACAACTTTAGTGGGAATGGGAGGCCTATACCAATGTGTGATTACTGCAAGAAGCCTAGACACACTAAAGATAGGTGCTACAAATTACATGGATAAACTCAGAATAAAAATCAGAACCCCTATCAAAGTTAAAATCAAAATTAAAGATTTAACAAAGGGAAGAGTATAATAGAAAATGTACATGGTTTTGTTCCTGGCATAATATCTAACAAAGGAGATGAGCTAGATGATGTGCATGAATGTCATAATGCCAGTCTTTCTATGAAGCATTATGGACAAATAATGAACCTGCTGCAACATTTTCAGCTTGGAAATGGAGGAGAGTCGAAACATAACCAGACATATCAATGGGGCTGTAAGCTTTGCAAGTATAATTGTATGTACCTCAATTGATTTTGATAAATTTTCATACAAGTGTTTCGAAAGTACGGCTAGATTTTGGATATTAGATGCAGGGGCTTCAAATCATATGGCCTTCAATAAATCTCTATTGACCAATATTATAACCTTGCCTTATCTCTGATTGGTTATCCCTCCAAATTGCTATAAAGTAAAGGTAACAGAAATTGGCAGTGTAACACTTGTATCCAAGATTACTCTGCATAAAGACATGTTTGTACCTTCTTTTAGGTACAATCTTATCTTTGTTCATTGCTTAGCCAGTTCAAATCCTGGTAGCATAATTGAATTCACTGATAGTTCTTGCATTCTGAAACCCCCTTCAATGAAGAGGCCTCTGGAGATTGATAAGGCCAGGGATGGCCTATATCTCTCATGTCCCAAATGCTTGAGGAACAGCTACTCAGACTCTGGAGTCAATAGTCTAGTCTCTTGTCTTGTTACTTCCACTTGTTGCACACACAACTCACAATGTCATCATCTTCCAACTGTATATAGGTCACTGTCCATAAATAAGTGCTCTTCATTTCCAATTGTAAATATTCCATGCTCAGATAATAAAAGTCATTCGCTTACTTTGAATTCTCAGTCATCTTCTAGAAATGATATGAATGTTTTGTGGCATAATAGACTTGGGCATGTAATCCTTGCCAAAATAAGAGAGATCTCTTCCATACATGCATCCTTTCCACCCACATAACCTTTTCTTTGTTATGTCTGTACAATGGCAAGACAAAGGAGATTACATTTTCCTCAAAGTGCCACTACCTCCATAAAAATCTTCCACTTGTTGCACATAGACTTGTTGGGTCCCTACCATATGTCAAGATATGAAAATTATAAGTATTTCATGATAATGGTAGATAACTAACAGATCCATTTGGACTCAGTTGCTAACTTGTAAAAGCAAATGCCTTTCAAGTCATTAAAACCTTTATTTCTATGGTCAAAAATCAGTTTGACGCCACCACTAAAATTATAAGATCAAACAATGGATTAGAGTTCACCAACATAGAAGAAACACTATGTTTTCAGTCCAAATGGATCATTCACCAGAGAACTTGCCCTTACATACTACAACAGAATGGTGTGGTGAAAAGAAATCACAAATACTTACTAGAAACAACGAGAGCACTCTTGTATCAATCCAAATTACCAGTAAGATGTTGGCGAGAGTACATTCTGTGTGCAATATATTTCATCAATAGATTACCTTCCTCCCACCTTCAGTCCAAATCCCCATATGAACTGTTGTATGAAAGAAAACCAACATATTCTCACATGAGAAGCTTTGTATGTCTGTGTTATCCTACTGTACCCAAGATCCACATGGATAAATTTAAACACTAGAACAACTCTCCATATTTTCGTTGGATATCCCTTTGGTGTAAAAGGGTACAAAGTCCTATGTCTGGCCACTAAGATGACACACAAAGTCCTATGGGTACAAAGTCCTGAAGTCACTTCTTTTCCTTATGTTCTTAAATTTGTCCCTTTCATTGACTATGTAACTAATGAGAATCAACATTGTACTGATGGTGAAAAAGGTACATATGTTACATCTGAATATTTATCACAAACTCAGTCATCACACTCTCCTCATATTACACCTTCTCCCAATCCATTGCAATCACCTAACACATCCCAGTTACTATTTATTCGCTCATCAAATATTTAACCTTTATCCACTTCTTCATTAGATACCTTTCTAGTTGTTGAATCTAGAAAGGCACATAGGCAACACAAGACCCCTGCTTATTTGAAGGATTATTTTCATTCTCTACCTAAACTAAAACCACCCTGCAATGAACAAAGTGATGTGCCATTTTCCCTCAATAACTTGTTTTTCAGAAATCATCATGAGTCACCTGATATCTTAAATCATGATAGTCAGACACTTGTGAGAAATATTTGCAATGACACTGAACCTTCTTCATATAGGGAGGAAACTATGAATCCTGTTTGGTAGTCAGCTATGACACAAATCTTCACATGAAAATTACAGTTGGGAGTTAGTACCTTTGCTACTTGGAAAGAGAGCCATAGGGTATAAATGGGTGTAAAAATTCAAACATAAGGCATATGGTAGCATTGAAAGACCCAAGGTTAGATTAGTTCTGAAAGGATACACCCAACAAGCTAGAAGTGGTTATACAAAAATATTTTCCCTTGTGGTTAAAATGACAACTATGAGAACCCTGATAGTTGTTGCAGTGAAAAAGGGTTAGAGTATATTCCAGCTAGATGTTAATAATGCCTTCCTACATGGGGACCTATTTGAAGAAGTGTATGTAGAGGTGCCTCAAGAGTTTGGCAGCTATGGATCCTGTTTGGCAGTCAGCTATGACACAAGAGTTTGAATCTTCATATGAAAATCACACTTGGGAGTTAGTACCTTTGCCAGTTGGAAAGAGAGCCATAGGGTGTAAATGAGTGTATAAATTCAAACATAAGGCATATGGTAGAATTTAAAGACCCAAGGTCAAATTAGTTCTGAAAGGATACACCCAACAAGCAAGAACTGGTTATACAAAAATATTTTTACTTGTGGTTAAAATGACAACTATGAGAACACTGATAGTTGTTGCAGTGAAAAAGGGTTGGAGTATATTCCAGCTAGATGTTAATAATGCCTTCCTATATGGGGACCTATTTGAAAAAGTGTATATAGAGGTGCCTCAAGGCTTGGCAGTGGATAGACAAGGACTAGTCTATAAGCTTAATAAATCTCTATATGGGCTGAAATAAGCTAGCAGACAATGGTATGCCAAATTAACTGAAGCATTATGTTTCAATGGGTATACACACTCTATGCATGACTATTCTTTATTTTGTAAAAGGACAAAGGGCTCAACTATATATGTAGCTGTCTATGTAGATGACATAGTGCTCAAAGGGACATACAAGAAGAGATTGAGAAACTGAAGACTTTTCTTCACAGCAGCTTCAAAATAAAAGACCTAGGAAGACTACACTATTTTCTGGGATTAGAGGTTCTTTACAAAGGAGATGAAGTCATCATATCACAAAGAAGGTTTGCACTTGATCTATTGAAAGAATATAACCGTATGGACTACAACACTTTGTCTTCTCCACTTGATCCCACAGTAAAGCTAAATACTAAGGAATGAGTTTTCCTGAAGGACCCTACTTACGATAGAAAGCTTGATAGGAGGCTGAATTTCCTCACAAACACAACATTGGACATAGCATATATTGTACAATATCTGATTCAATTCATGGATGATCCCATGGAGCCTCACTTGAAAGAAGCCTTTCATATACTTAGGTATTTGAAAGGGGGACCCTAATTTGGGAATTTTCATATCCTAGGAAGGATATTACACAGTCAAAGCCTATTGTGACTCCGACTGGGCTGCATGTCCAGATTCCAGGAAGTCTGTGAGTGGTTACATAATATTATTGGGAGGTAGCCCAGTTAGCTGGAATTCAAAGAAACATGAAACCATATCATTGTCTTCAGTAGAAGCAGAGCATTGAGGAAGGTGGTTGGTGAATTGGTCTGGCTTAGCAGGTTGTTTGAAGAACTTACCATTCCTTTTCCCAAGCCTATTGTAGTCTACGGTGACAATCAATCTGGAAGTCCTATCGTCCATGAGAGAACCAAACACATAAAAGTAGACTGACATTTTGTGAGGAACATGTTGCAAGAAGGGATGATATCTCTACATCACATTCTCACTGGTGATCAACCTGCAGATGTTTTAACAAAGGCCTTGAAATGAATTAAGCATTCTGTTTTCTTACGCAAGCTGGCTATGTTTTCATCACCTCCAACTTGGGGGGGGGGGGGAGTGTTGAGATTTGATAATTATGTTTGTACTATATTGGTACTTTGATAGTTGTTAGTTAGTTGCTAATTAGTTAGTTTGTTGTTGACACTCTTCTTTATTCTACACACATATATATAAGGACACTTAGTATGAATAATGAAATCTGAGGTTTATTTTCCCAATTTTCCTTTCTCACTCTATTCTCTCTCTGTCTGTGCGATTTGGAACTCTCCAGAACATCTTCATTGTGTCACGACCCAAAATCCACCGTAGGATGTGATGGCTCCCAAAGCTACCGTTAGGCAAGACAATAATTTATTCAATACGTCAATAATAAATTCAAAATGCCTTCCAAACAATTAAAGAAATAGAAAGTGAAAATCGTTCGTTTTCATAAAAAGTATTGATGTTATTATTCTAAATATTCGAATATGGCCTAAATATAAACTCAAAATCATAACAGAATACAATCACAAGCAAAATATAAATCCCCAAAACCCGGTGTTATAAGTGCATGAACATCTACCAGAATATACAGTACTACTACAAAAACTGTGTGAAATAGAAAATAGACAGAATACAATAAATGGATAGGAAGGGGACTCTGTGTGCTGTGTATCATAACATAGAGATCAGCTTGCCACAAAGTCTCCTCAGCAACTGCGCCTACGTGCCTAGATGAAAACCAAAAGTACCTGTCTCAGTACCTAAAGTATGACATGAGTCTAAGTCTACCGGGACCTAATAAGGAATCTTAGCATACACGTGGACACTCGTCACCTCATACTGTGTCTCTCCCACAATATGTAGCATATAACAATTATAACACCTACAGGGTAAATTTTCCCTCATAAGATTAGATATGAGACTTACCTCACTCTGAAATTCTGATAACCGGCTCCAACGCCTCTCTAACTCCTCAAACCAACACCAAACAATCTGAAACTAGTCAAACAATATGCAAACCAATCAAGATATGCCCAAAGACTCGTAATTTAACAATTAATAACAATTTTCTAACTCCACACGAGAAGTCAACAAAGTCAACCCTCGGGCCCACGTGCCTGGATTCTGAAAATGTTTGAAGATAAACATTACCCATAGCACTAGGAACTCAAATATATAATTTATTCTGAATTCCATGTCCAATTTCGTGGTCAAAATCCAAAAATACCATTTCTAGGTTTTCTTGCAAAATCCCATGATTTCTACCAATTTTTATGTTAAAATTCATATATAACCCATGTATTTAACTTACAACAAGTGGAAATTACTTATCTTATGATAGATGATAAAAATAGTTCCTCCAAATCGCCCATTCAAGAGAGAAATGAGTTGAAATGAGCAAACTCCCGATTTGGCTAACATATAATCTGCATAGGTGTCCTTCTTCACGAATGTGGCATGTGCCTCGTGTTCGCGAAGCACAACTCAGCTCCAACTCCATAAACATGACCATGCCTCCATGAACGCGAAAGCTGAGTCCTCATGCCCAACTTAAATGATAGTGAATTACACTTATTACGTGTTTTATGCCTTACAGGAAGTGATTCCGAGCTAAAACGTTAATTAGGAATCGATCAATTTGGAGCTTTAAAGTCCGAGTAAAAGCCCAATAAACTAAGTCGGGATCGTGTTCGGGGGTCGTGTACCAAGTCTGGATATCAAAAGAGGATGAAACAATTTCACTATAAGAAAATGACACTGCCGCGCCGCATGGGGTGCGACACGACAGTGAAAAACTTGCCTGACAAGAAACATACATGCCCGCTGATAATCTCCACAGACGAGGCGCAGCGTGCGGTGCGGATGTACAAATATCGCAGCGTAGTCTCCTACTTCATCTTGGAAAGGGTACCTTCGTCCGGGTTTGTTTCTACATGGTATAAATACACCAAAAATACGATTTTGATGGGATTTTTGACCTACGAAAGATTGGAGAACCAACCAAGGAAAGAAGACTCTAGAATTCATCAATATTTTGACCTGCAATTGGTGCAATATGGGAGTCTGCATCGAATCATTAGAATTGATTTTTTCTTTATTTTCGAACCTTATTGAGATGTCTTACTCCACTGTTATGGAGTAAATTCCATTATGGTGTTGATAGATACGGTGTTTCGATAACTTGATTAGGGATTCGATTCTTGATAATTGTTAGAATTAATTGATGGAGCTTTAGTTTATATTGTGAAGTTAATTATTATTTTACTTAATTGAAAGAGGAGTTTGATATTGAATTTCTTCACATCTTATACTCTAGTTTAAATTCGTGATTCAATTAGGCAATCGAAAGAGCCTCTTGAATTGTTAATCGAACAAGAAAATAGAGGAATATTTGTGAGAAGTGACCCTTTAGGTCATAACCATCATTTTATTGTTGCAATTGTTTACTATGCTTCAATTGGATTAATTACTGAAATTAACGTTTAATCGAAAGAGGAACATTAACTTCAAGTGTAATCTGATTATCGGTTGAATTCGTGAGAATCAACCGTATTATAGAGTGAATTAACTAAAGAATTGGATCCCGAGTTAGTTATCTGGCACCTATCTAATCAAATACCCTTATTCCCCTCATTGACATTTCTTCATTGCTCATCTGCTATCTTTTTTGATAAATTGTCATTTGTTTAATTTTTAGTAGTTACTCGTAGTAACAGTCATCAAATCAATTATTAATTTTCCTGGATAGTAATCAACTAGATATTATTTGAATACTGTTTAAATCCAATCCATATGGAGACGATAATTAATATACTATCTTTGACCAGCGAACATTAATTTTGTGTTGTGTTTTGTGCTCGTCAAATTTTGGCGTCGTTGCCGGAGATTGGCAATTAATTCTGTTTGAATTAATTTTCGGTGCAAATTCAGGAACAATTTTATTTTATTTTATTTTTTTACGCTCTTTTCATCTCTGTGCAGGCAACAGGTTAAGTTCAGCAGTGTATGAATCGATCTTCTTCCAAGGAGTTGGTGCTATACGATCCAGAATTGGACAAGCACCTACGACAGTTGAGAAGGGATAAAGGATCGAGTGGATTGTTTTTGGGTCAGCCTTCAACTCAAAATACAATGGTGAACAATGAAGAGATTGTAGACCTAGCTGTCAGAGAGGCGGCTCAGCAACAGGAAGCACGGTTAGACGCTGAAGTAGCCTGTAGAATTGCGGATGAAATGGTCAACGAGGAGAGAAGGTTCAATCCCAATCAAAACATGATCGAAGATGAATTTGAAAATGCAGCCCCTAGGCCTGGGAGGTCTCTAGGAGATTATGCCAGGCCAGTGTACAATCAGCAACAATCTAGTGTGAGGCCCCCATCCATTGATGCCAACAATTTTGAACTCAAACAGTGAGTCATCTAAACCATTCAGAACAATTGCATATTCAGAGACAAACCCAATGAAGATCCCAACAACCATCTGATGGACTTCGACGAAATTATGAAAACATTCCGCTACAATGGAGCATCACATGATTCTATCTACCTCAAAGCATTCCCTTTCTCACTTAAGGATAATGCAAAGCAATGGTTGAGAAGTCTACCCACAGGGTCAATCCATACGTGGGAGGAAATGACTACCAAGTTCTTAGAAAAATATTTCTATGTTGCTAAGACTGCACGGATGCGGAAAGAGATTCATAATTTCAGCCAAGGTGAAGGGAAGACAGTGTTCGAGGCATGGGAAAGATTTAAGAAGCTATTGTGGATGTGCCCTCATAACATAATGGAGCAATGGATGCAACTCCAGGACTTCTAGGACGGGTTAAACCCGTCATCAAGGAGATTGCTGAATAGTGCGGTTGCAGGTCCTATGATGAAGAAAACTCCTGAAGAAATTGTCATACTTCTGAATGAACTATCTGAAGACGTAGAACAATGGTCCACTGACCAAGGGGATCCAAGAAGATCAGCGGGAGTGCACCAAGTAGAATCGTCGGTAGAAATACAGGCCCAAATTGTAGCTATGGCTAAGGACATCAAGCAACTGACAATAGCTCAGGTGCAAAATCAACCACAGGTGGGATGTGACATCTTTGGATTGGGACACCCTACACATGAGTGTCAAGCTACAGCTGAGGAAGTAAACACTGTGGGGAACTTTAATAGAGGAAACTACCAAGGTAGGAACAACTATAATGCTATGGGTCAAAGACATCCAGGTTTTTCGTAGAGTTCACCTAGTGGGAGTCTGAACTCATGGGAGCAAAATAATCCTAGACCCCAGGGTCAGGGACCACCAGGTTTTCAGAACCAGCAGAGGCAGCAATACCAGCCACAACAGCCAAATCAGTCTAGTATGGAAGATCTCATGAAGGCATTCATCAACAAAACAGATGAAAAATTCTAGACTCAGGGCACAACTATCCAAAATTTAGAAAGACAAATGGGACAAATTGCAAATTTGTTATCTGAGAGGGCTCCTGAGACTCTTCCCTCTGACACTGAAAAGAACCTAAAGAAAACAATCAAAATCTATATCTATGAGAAGTGGCAAAACATTGGCTGACCCAGTGGTGAAAGCTAGACCCGAGGTGGTGAACAAGCAGACTGAGACATCAGTAGAGAAAAAGAGTGAAGAGCAAAAAGGCCAGTGTATTGTGGTACAAAAAGAGATTGAAGAAAGTAGACATATGGAAGCTCTACCATTCCCTCAAAAGATAAGGCAGTAGTAACTTGACAAATATTTAGGCGATTCTTGGAGATGCTCAAGCAACTTTATGTGAACATTCCCTTCACAGAGGTACTCACTCAGATGCCTGCTTATGCAAAGTACTTGAAGGAAATCTTGTCTAGCAAGAGAAAATTAGAGGAAACAATAGTGGTCAAGTTATTTGCCTACTGCAGTGCCATATTGCAAAATAAAATTCCCCAAAAGTTTGGGGACCCAAGAAGCTTCACCATACCATGCTCGTTGGGGAGTGAAAAATTCGACAAGGCCCTCTGTGATTATGGGGCGTCTATAAATCTAATGCCTTTGCCTGTATTCAGGAAACTGGAAGTTGAGCTTGGAGTCATCAAATTAATACCAGTGTCCCTACAACTGGATGACCAAACCACCATTCTACCTGAGGGAATCATTGAAGATATTCTAGTACGGGTGGACAAGTTTGTGTTCCCCGTAGACTTTATTGCGGTGGATATGAAGGTGAACAAGGAGGTGCCTCTAATTATAGGGAGGCCATTTTTATGTACAGGTAGAGCTATCCTTGATATCTGTAAGGGGCAACTTATGCTCAGAGTGGGCAATGAAAAAGTGGTGTTCCAGATGAAAAGGATGATGAAATACCCCAGTGATGAGATGTCCACCTACTCGTGTTTCAAGCTTGATGTTGTTGGGGAATTGGCTGAAAAATACAAGTTTGACAAGCTTGTGGGGGATACTCTAGAGATGTGTATTACTCAGTCTAGCACAATGGAGGATGAAGATCTAGAAATAAAGAAAGAGGCTGAAGCTCTTGAAACCGAGGATCAAGTTCTTGATGAGGAGGAACTAAAAGATGAGGCTTCTAAGCCTAATGTGAAATTGAAAGTCCTCCCCACTCACTTATAATATGATTTTCTTGAAACTAACAATTCTCCTGTGATTATTTCTGCTGACTTGACAGGTACACAAGAGCAAAAGTTGGTGGAGCTGCTGAAAAAGCATAAGAAGGCGATTGGCTGGGGCATAACTGATATTCAAGGAATCAGTCCAACCATCTGCATACACAAAATTCTGTTGGAAGAAAATTGGAGGAGGTAGTGCACAAGGAGATCATCAAATTGCTAGACGCGGGAGTGATTTTCTCCATCTCTGATAGCCAGTGGGTTAGTCTAGTGCAAGTTGTACCTAAGAAGAGAGGCATGGCAGTGGTGAAAAATAAAGACAATGAGTTGATCCCCACAAGAACAGTCACTGGGTGGAGAATGTGCATTGATTATAGAAGGATGAGTGATAAAACAAGGAAAGACCACTTCCCACTCCCTTTTGTTGATCAAATGCTCGAGAAAATGGCTGGACATGGATGCTACTGCTTCTTGGATGGGTAATCAAGCTACAATGAGATACCCGTTGCCCCAGAAGATGTTGCGAAGACCACATTCACTTGCCTGTCAGGTATATTTGCTTACAGGAGGATGCCGTTTGGGTTGTGTAATGCACCTGTCTTTTTTCAGAGGTGCATGATGTCTATATTCTCCGATTTAAACGGGAAGTATCTAGAGGTGTTCATGGATGATTTCACACTCTTTGGTGATGACTTTGAGGATTGCTTGATGAATTTGAAGCTCGTGCTTGAATGTTGGGAAGCCACTCACTTGGTTCTTAACTGGGAGAAGTGTCACTTCATGGTAAAGTAGGGAATTGTCCTCGGCCACAAATTAACTGCACATGGAATTGAAGTTGACAGAGCTAAGGTTGATGTAAACTCTAGGCTCCCTCCACCAACTTTTGTGAAGAGCATAAGAAGTTTCTTGGGACATGCTGGATTCTATAGGAGGTTCATCAAAAACTTTTCCAGCATTATCAAGTCATTGAATGCACTACTAGCAAAAGATATCAAGTTTGTTTTCAATATGGAGTGCTTAAGAGTATTCGAATTGATAAAGGAAAAGCTTGTGAGTGCTCCTATTATGGTGACACCAGTTTGGAGCCAGCCATTTGAGATAATTTTTGATGCTAGTGATGTAGCTGTGGGAGCAGTTCTGGGGAAAAGAAAAGATAAAAGTGCTTAGGCCCATTTTGTATGCAAGTAGGACGCTGAATGATGCTCAAGTCAACTATGCCACTACTGAGAAAGAGTTCTTTGATGTGGTCTTTGCTTTTGACAAGATTAGATCATATGTTGTGGGGAGTAAAGTGATTGTACACACTGATCACTCAGCCTTGAAATACCTGTTGAGTAAGAAGAAGTCCAAGCAGTGTCTGATGCGGTGGGTATTAATACTCCAAGAGTTTGAATTGGAGATCAAAGATAGGAATGGCACAGAAAATCAATTCGCGGATCATCTATTTCGACGTGAGAAACCTCCGATTGAAACAGTTGAAATAAGGGAAGAGTTCCTTGATGAACAAATTTTCTCCATAGCTGCGTTCTCCGAAAGGCCGCCTTATTATGCTAATGTAGCCAACTTTTTGGCTAGTGGATGGTTGCCTCGTGACCTGACTCGTGATCAAAGACGAAAGCTTCAAGGTGAGGTAAAATGTTATTTTTGGAATGACCCTTTCTTGTTTAAACTGTGTGCAGATGGTGTGATTTAAAGATGTGTGCCTGAAGGAGAGATGGAAAACGTTATGTCTCATTGCCATGATGGAGCAACTGGAGGATACTATGGTAGAAATCGCACTATACCAAAGGTCATGAAAGCTGGTTTCTTTTGGCCTGCTTTGTACAAAGACGCAAGAGTGTATGTAGCTACATGTGACAAGTGTCAGAGGGCAGGTAATATTAGTAAGAGAGACGAAATGCCTCTCAACTCCATTCTGGTATGTGAAATTTTTGACGTTTGGGGCATTGACTTCATGGGTCTGTTCCCAACATCACATTCTCATGAGTATATCCTAGTATCCATTGACTACGTCTCTAAATGGGTCGAAGCAATCCCTACTAGGACCAATGATGCTCGGGTGGTGTGTGAGTTCTTACAGAAGAACATCTTTACCCGCTTTGGGATACCTCGAGTGATTATTAGTGACAATGGGTCACACTTTGTGAACAAGCAGTTTGCTGCACTGCTGTC
The DNA here is from genome assembly GCA_000715115.1 of Nicotiana otophora. Taxonomy (NCBI): domain Eukaryota; kingdom Viridiplantae; phylum Streptophyta; class Magnoliopsida; order Solanales; family Solanaceae; genus Nicotiana; species Nicotiana otophora. Next base: position 28,359 of record AWOL01S0047332.1, read on the forward strand.
CAAGTATGGGGTCACACACAAAACAGGAACCCCATACCATGCCCAAACTAGTGGGCAAGTTGAAGTGGCTAACCGAGAACTTAAACGAATTCTTGAAAAGATGGTTAGTGGTTCTCGTAAGGATTGGTCTATAAAGTTGGATGAAGCTCTATGGGCGTACAGGACTGCATTCAAAACAACCATAGGGACTTCATCATTCAAATTAGTGTACAGAAAATCGTGTCATTTACTTGTTGAGATAGAACATAAAGCTTATTGGGTAATTAATATGCTTAATCTTGATCTTAGACTTGCAGGTGAACATAGGTTGGTGCAGATGAATGAATTAGAGGAGTTTAGACTGGACGCGTATGAAAATGCGTGGATTTTCAAGGAAAAGACAAAAAGGTGGCATGATCGTCTGATTATGCCAAAGGAGTTTCATGAAGGGGATAGAGTCTTACTATACAATAGCAGACTTAGGTTGTTCCCCGAAAAATTCCAATCAAGATGGACATGTCCGTATGTGGTAAAACATGTCTCACCATACGTCGTCGTTGAAATTTAGGATGAAGAAGGGAAAGCTTTAAGGTGAATGGGCACAAGTTAAAACCGTACCTTGTTGGAGGATTTGACAAGCAATCCTCTAGCATCGTGATCAAATAATCCTAAGTGACAAGCTGACGACTATAACTCAGAACTACATTTAGCCCTTTTTCTTGATTTTTAGAATAGTTTAGATAATTATAGTTTAGGATTATTAGAGTTTAGGAGTTTTGGTACTTGTTTGGGCAGGTATAAGCATGAAATGGACATAAAATAAGTACATAATAGAATCGGCGTGCAACCCATGAGCTAAATATCAAAAACGAGGCGAACTCTATGAAAACTGGCCTAGTGCACCGTGTAGGGCACCCTGCCGTGCACCGCGCCAGGCCAAATGTCTGTCTAACAAAAACAATCTTACCTCTAATAAGGTCCACTATTTCTTGGTGTGGGGCGCCGCACGCCATGACACGGTAGTTCAATTTTGCAGTTTTAATTTATATAAAAAAATTGAAATTAAAAACAATGCCAGACCCCCCTTTTTTCTCCTTCCACAGTCCCGTTCCCCCTCCCCCCTCCTTATCTCATTCTCTCTCACAGATCTCTCCTCTCTAACTCTCCCCCAATTCCCCCATTGTTCTTCTTCTCAAATTCCTTCCACACACATCTCCAATCCCTCATATCCATCTTCAAGGTAAGTCTTCCTCTCATCTCATCTCTTTTCTTCTAGTAGTTGCTTGTAGTATTTAAGTAGTTTTATTTTATTTTGAACCAAACCCTAGGTAGATGTAGTTGTGTTAATATTTTTTAGTTTCTTTGCCTATTATGGCCGAAAATGGTGCTTAACTTGTGGGGCTTTCATTGTTCTTATGATTGTGGAAGATGTTTGGTATGTCTTGGTGCTTATTGAATAAATTTATGGTGAAGTGTGGTTGAGGTGCCTTTATGGCCGAAAATAGGAGGAAAGTTTGTGCAAATTTAGAGCACTTTGTGCCATTTTTGCATTGTGATGGTGTTGTGCTTGTTGTATGGTGGTTGATTGGTATGTTGGGCAGTAATATTAGATTAATGGAAGTTGAAATTATGAGGTAAATTTGGTGACTACCATGTGCTTGATGAAATGCCTAAATGACATAGAAGATGACATTGTAGCTTAACTGGATGCTAATTGTTATGAGATAATGTGATACTATATGATAAGTGTGGTGTGGGAGGTCATGTTCTTATGTTGTGAAATCTTAACATTTTAGCCTGAGTGCTAATCGATTGGCCACCCCATGTTAATGTGTTTGTAGGTGCTAATTGGAATGTCTGATTCATGCTATATGCTTGTGTAGTGTTGTATTGTAACTTCTGCATTTTGTTCGTACTAAATTAGTATAACTTCTTATTTTTCTTTTCTTAGTTACTAGTTAGCTTCTTGATTTTGTATTTTACATTAGTATAGTCTGTGGTTATGTTGTTGTAATATTATGTTGATGGTTAGGTGGGCTGTTGATTGCTTGTGGCATACTTCTAATAGGGTAGTCTGAGTCCCCGATATACATTGTACTTGTGAACATGCCAATAACATAAGTGTAGGGTGGTTTCCCCATTTGGTCTTGTTTTGTTTTACGTGATGTGGCTAATATTGTTCGTCTTGTACAGGTACAATGTCTCGCCGCCCTAGCAAACACTCTAACACAGGTTCTTTCGAGGTTGCCTCTAGTAACCATCGAGGAGGTAGGCGGGCGCCTCCCCCGCCCCAATAGAGGAGGAAGAGGAGCGCATTGATCCAGATGCGGATGTCGTACCATAGTGCAAATTTGGTATTCGGGCTGTCCCAGCCCATGCTAGACATTGGTTCCAGATGTGTGTCCCTGCGGTGAACCCGGAGCCTGAGATTGCTATTGACGATAGGAAGTTGGCCCGAAAATATAATGAGATATAAAACAATATTTGGTCTTTGGGTTTTGACAGTGTGTTTCGTCCAGGTGATGCGGTGAACGTGAACCTGGTGAAGGAATTTTATGCCAACTGGCAACCTGAGGCAGTCTGGATGCTGTGTACGAAGTACGGGTACGAGGTAAAGTGATTCCATTCTCCTACCAAGTGATCAATCGGATTATGTGTTTCACAAATCATTCCCACAAGCTCTTTCAAAGGTCTCTCCATCAGCCAGACTATCCGGATATTCGCCGACAACTATGTGGCGCTGACTCTTCTGCTGCATGGACGCGGGATGTGAATGAATTCCACAAGGACATGAAGAAGGGAACATTCCAGAGTCCAGCCAGGGTTATTTTACAATTAATCAATGCCAAAATCATGCCTACCCAAAGTGACACTGATGTCTCACGGCTGAAAGTGTGTTTGATCTATACCTTTTTGACAAGGATGCAGTTTGATATTGGAAAAATCACGCCGGAGCACATGGTGAGAGTGCAAACACTAGGGGCCCGCCGCCTATTCTACCTGAGTATGATCACTCGGCTGTTGCAGGCGCACCATATAGAGGAGGAATTTCACTATGACCGGACCATCCCCGCGACATATCCTATCAAGGCCTTTGATATCACGATAGTGATAGATCCTCCTGCTGCTGCTGTTACTTCGGACCAGAGGCTAGTCCGTGTTGGGGAGACACTACAACTGTTGTTTGCTGATTTGTGCCTTCGCACTGCTCAGGGGGAGACTGACTTGGCGGAGCTGCAGCAGGACCACCCCCTTTCTGCTGTCACTCAGCAGTGGTTGGGATCTGCGGGGGGAGGACAACCTCCACCAGATAAGGATGTGAACTTCGTTCCCTCCGATTTTGAGGAGTATTTGCGCACCTTCGAGAGTGCTGATGATTAGGCCAAGGGCCTCAGGGAGTCGCCTTTTTACTCTTGTTTTACTGTTTTGCATTGGAGACAATGCAATTTCATAAGTGTGGGGTGGGGTTCTCCTATTTGATTGTATTTATATTTGTATTTATTTTCTATTTGCCAGTTGGTTTTGTTTGATTTGTTTCTTTCTTTCGTAGAAAATATGGTCTGTAAATTATAATTCTGAATTCTATCGGCCTGTAATAGTTAGTAATTAATTGTTTAGTTTCGACTCTTCCCAACGATGGATTTCGTCGACTGGCTTCTTGAGGGATTTGAAGTCGAACGAGAAAAATACAAACAAAAACAAAATTGCAAATCCAAAAATATGTCTTTTATTTTATTTTATTCTATTTTACTTTCTTAGGTAGTGTAGTAATTCTCTCTTGGTTTTTCTTTGTGTCGCGGTTCTTTTTCAAGGGTTTTACTTGAATCGGGTATAGTTAGTTTTTTTTGTTTTTGTTTTATAGGAATAAAGAATCTTGAGTCACAGAGCTAATTTGAAGCAATTTTTCTTGACTGCATATGCCTTGAGAGTGGTAAGTGCCTTAGTAGTGAAGCCTAGGCGCAGTTCTTGACTGCTTAACTGCTTTGACTAGAGAGTCGGGAAAGATCCGATCCTAAGTGGGTTATGTGCATGTGTGGGTGAGGTCTTCGTTGATAATCTGTGCATGTCAGTTGATATCTAGAACTTGCCTTGTGTGTTTACAAAGCGAAATAGCAGTCTTGTTCTGTCTAGGAAGTGATATAGGCATTTCTTTGTTGAACCGGATATATATTTTTCCCTACCTAATTAATGGTTATCTTAGTTAGCTCGTTTGAGCCTGTAATCCTATTTCTTTGGGAACCACACTACAAGCTTGACCCCTTTGTTTGAATTGTCTATCTGTTTGAACCTTTTACCTCTCTTGAGCACTTGAATTTGGTATGAGCTTGTTAAAAACTATAAGGAGGTATGATTGGGTTTTGAGTGGAACTATAGAAAAGGATAAAGGTGCACTGTTGTGAGAGCTACTTGTAAAGAATTTGAGAAACAAAGAAGAGAACATCAGAATCTAGAAAAAGAAAAATTGTTGGTGTTTGTATATATTATAAAGAAAAATTATTCCTTACTAGTGGTAAATCTTGCTTTGTCTGTGCTTAAAGAAATTGGGAGTTGGATGTCAATATGATGTGAAGGTTGGGATTTGGTTCAACACAAGTGTGAGGTTTAAATTGTGAAATTGTAAGTATTAAAGTGCTCAGGGAGGTGTAGCCATTATATCCATATGTATCCTACCCATCCCGCAGCCTACATTAAAACCAAAATAAAGTCCTACTTGATCCTTGACTGAATGAGCTCAATTAGTAAAGTATTACACTACAGGCAAGCTTATGGTACATTCTCTGTGGCGCATGAATTTTATTTCTGAGAGAGGGAATTCTTTCTATCTTGAGTTCCTATTTGTTCTTCAATTTTACTATGTAGGGAACTACTCTCTATTGTTTGTGTGAGGGCACATAACTTATGAAGGTAAGATAAAGTCTTTGACCTCTATGTTAGAGTAAGTGAACAGGTTGTGAAAAACACACGGTGCTTTTGAGTCGAGTATTGAGGTTAGGATGTTATGACATGGTGTTTAGTCTATTTTAAAATCTTGGCATGGTGTATGGAGGTTGTTTGATGGAAAGGTCGTCCCTATGTGAAGTGTAGTTTGATTTCTCGAGGACGAGCAATGGTCTAAGTGTGGGGTGGTAATGGTCTAAGGCTAGAAACCCGTGTTTTAGCCGTAGTATTACACTCTAATTACTGCATTTTACGTGTATTTGAGTTTAAATGATGGTGAATTATACTTATTACATGTTTTATGCCTTGCGAAAAGTGATTTCGAGCTAAAAGGTTAATTTGGAGATGAATCGATCAATTTGGAGCTTTGAAGTCTGAGTAAAAGCCTAATAAATTAAGTCGAGATCGTGTTCGGGGGTCGTGTACCAAGTCTGGATGTCAAAAGAGGATGAAACACTTTCAATCTAAGAAATGACACTGCCGCGCTGCATGGGGTGCCGCAGTGTGCGATGCGGCAGTGAAAAACTTGCCTGACAGGAAAAATACATGCCCGCTGATAATCTCCACAAGTGCGGCGCAGATGTACAAATATCACAGAGTAGTTTCCAACTTCAACTTGGAAAGGGTAGCTTCGTCCGTGTTTGTTTCTACACGGTATAAATACACCAAAAACATGATTTTGATGGGATTTTTGACCTACAAAAGATTGGAGAACCAACCAAGGCAAGAAGACTCTAGAATTCATCAATATTTTGACTTGCAATCGATGCAATACGGGAGTTTTTATCGAATCATTAGAATTGAATTGATGTTTTCTTTGTTTTTGAACCTTATTGAGATGTCTTACTCTATTGTTATGGAGTAAATTCTATTAGGGTGTTGGCAAATACGGTGTTTTGATAACTTGATTAGGGATTCGATTCTTGATAATTGTTAGAATTAATTAATGGAGCTTTAGTTTGCATTGTGGAGTTAATTATTATTTTGCTTAATCGAAAGAGGAGTTTGATATTGAATTTCTTCACATCTTATGCTCTAGTTTACATTCATGATTCAATTAGGTAATCGAAAGAGCCTCTTGAATTGTTAATCGAACTAGAAAATAGGGGAATATTCGTGGGAAGTGACCCTTTAGACCATAACCATCATTTTATTGTTGCAATTGTTTACCATGCTTCAATTGGATAAATTACTGAAATTAACGTTTCATCAAAATAGGAACATTAACTTCAAGTGCAATTTGATTATTGGTTGAATTCGTGAGAATCAACCATATTATAGAGTGAATTAACTCAATAATTGGATCCTGAGGCAGTTATCTCGCACCTATCTAATCAAATAACCTTATTCCCCTCATTGAATTTCTTCGTCGCTCATCTGCTATCTTTTGTGATCAATTATTATTTGTTTAATTTTTAGTAGTTACTCGTAGTAACAGTCATCAAATCAAGTGTTAATTTTCCTGGATAGTAATCAACTAGAGATTATTTGAACATTAATTAAATCCAATCCATGTGGAGACGATAATTAATCTATACTATTTGTAACTAGCGAGCAATAATTTTGTGTTGTGTTTTGCGCTCGTCATCTTCCCATCGCGTTCATGAAGGATAAAACCAGAAACCAACACCAGTAGTAGCAAAACACCCAAACTTGGTCCGAAACCATCCCGAAACACACCCGAGGCCCCCGAAACCCCGTCCACTCATAGAAGCCATTCCCAATACCTTATCCAAACTCGTCCAAAGGCTCGAAACACCGAGGATAACATCAAAACCATGAATCGACGATCAAAACATTCTCTTAACTTTCAAACATTCAAACTTTGCCAAACGCGTACGAATCGCACTTACACATTCCGGATCGCGACCAAGCTTAATGCACAAGTTCCAATCAATAAAACAAACCTATCCAAGGTCCTGAAACACTTCCCGAAGTTCGATAACACAAAAGTACACTCTAAGTCAAACTCAGGAAATTCAAAACCTTCAAAATGTAAACTTCTGATAATACCATCAGCATGTGGAACACAAATCCGATATTGAAGCCGCATAACACCATCATCTCCAATCACAACCTCCTTAGCACCACCTCGCTACACCGTGGCTTTCAACACCAATAAGTGAGTATCATCAAACTGGCGAGCCTTGATACGCTCCTACAGCGAAGATTGTGCCACAACACAAGCAAGAACCCGGCTACACTCTGAAACATCCAATTTCACAAATCGCTTGGCTAAGGCCTGAACACCATAGCTAGGGGCCTCTCTACTACCGGTAAATATGCCAAACTAAACATGCTCTTAGCCTTCCTACTCAATGCATCGGCTATTACATTGGCCTTCCCCGGATTAAATATGATGATATCATAGTCTTTCAACAACTCTAACTATCTCTGATGCCACAAATTAAGATCTTTGTGCTTGAACGGGTTCTGGAGACTCCGATGGTCTGTATAAACCTCACATGGAATGCCGTATAGATAGCGCCTCCAAATCTTCGTGAACAATGCCTGCCAAATCTAAATCATACATAGGGTAATTCTTCTCATGAACCTTCAACTGCCGAGACGCGTAAACAATCACCCTACCGTCCTGCATCAATACCGTTCCAAGCCCAATACGTGATGCATCACAATACACGGTGTAAGATCTCAAACCCGTAGCTAATACCAATACTGGGGTTGTAGTCAATGCAGTCTTGAGCTTCTAAAATCTCAACTCGCACTCATCGGGCCACCTGAAAAGAGCACCCTTATGGGCAACTTGGTCAATATGGCTGAGATAGATGATAACCTTTCCACGGACCGCCAATAATAACCCGCCAAACCCAAGAAGCTCCAAATATATATAGCTGAAGTAGGTCTAGGCCAGTTCTGAACTGCTTCAATATTTTTAGAATCCACCTTAATACCCTCGGAAGATACAACATAGCCCAAAAAGGCAACCGAGTCCAACCAGAACTCAAACTTTGAAAACTCGGCATATAACTGACGATCCCTCTGAGTTTGAAGTACGATCTGAAGATGCTGCTCATGCTCCTCTCGACTACAGGAGTAAACCAAAATATCATCAATGAAGACAATCACAAAAGAATCCATATAGGGCTTGAAAACCCAGTTAATCAAATCCATAAAGGTTCCTGGAGCATTAGTCAAGCCAAATGACATCACTAAGAATTCATAGTGACTATACCGAGTCCGCAAAGTTGCCTTAGGGACATCCGATTCCCTAATCTTCAACTGCTGGTAGCTAGATCGCAAGTCAATCTTCGAAAACACCTTTGCACCCTGAAGCTAATCAAATAAGTCATCAATCTTTGACAACAGATACTTGTTCTTGATGGTGACTTTGCTCAACTGACGATAGTCTATGCACATCCTCATCGTCCTATCTTTGTTTTTCACAAACAACACTGGTGCACCCCAAGGCAAGACACTAGGTCTGATGAATCCTTTATCAAGCAAATCCTACAACTGCTCCTTTAATTCTTTCAATGCAACTGGGGCCATATGGTATGGTAGGGTAAAATGGGCTGAGTGCCCGGAACCAAGTCAATGCAGAAATCGATATCTCTGTCGGGTGGCATCCCAAACAAATCTATAGGAAACACCTTTGGGAACTCGTGCACAACTGGTACTGTATCTATGGAAGGAACCACCGCACTAGGATCATGGATATAGGCCAAATATGCCAGGCACCCATTTAGGACCATATACCGAGCCTTCACATACGAAATGACCCTGCTAGTGAAATGGCCAGGAGTCCCTCTCCACTCTAATCGAGGCAACCCCAGCGTGGCTAATGTCACAGTCTTGGCGTGACAGTCCAAAATAGCGTGATAAGGTGACAACCAATCCATGCGTAAGATCACGTCAAACTCCACCATATTAAGAAGTAGAAGGTCTACCCTGGTCTCATAGCTCCCGATAGTGACCAAACAAGCACGATATACCCGGTCTATCACAATAGATTCTCCGACAGGCGTAGACACATAAATAGGAGCACTCAAACAATCACGAGACATATCTAAATATGAAGCGAACTAGGATGACACATATGAATAAGTGGAACCCAGATCAAATAGATCTAATGCATCTCTATAGAAAACTGGAATAATACTTGTGATGACCGCATCTAACGACTATGCCTCGGGTCTAGTTAAGAATGCATAAAAACGAGGCTGATCCCCACCACTCTGAACTCTGCCTCTCAGACAGCCTCTAACTGGCTGGCCTCTACCTCTAACGGTCTGACCACCACCTCTAGCTGCTTGAACCCCACCTCTAGCCGGTTGAGCGGGTGGTGGAGCAACTGGTGCCGGATTCATGGCACGAGTACCCTACTGTGGTCTACTACTCCTCAATCTAGGATAGTACCTCCTGATATGACCTGTGTCGCCGCACTCAAAGCAACCCCGCTATTGGCCTAATTGCTAAGTCTAAAATGATCCCTGATGACTCAAATGACCACCGTAGTAACTCTGTAGTGGTGGTGCGCAAATAAGAGCTAAAGGTGTGCTGAATATTGACTGCTCAGGATGGGATCCATAAGAACCACGACTGCCCGAAGCACTGTGTGCTACCTGAAGCGCTGACTGAATCGGCCTGTGAGGATGGCCTCTACCAAACTAACCCTTGCCTCCAAATGGGGCACCACTAAAACCACTAAAATGACGAGTCCTCTTCTCAGATGCTGTGTCTCTACCCTGACCACGAACCCTCTTGATCCATCTAGCAATCTCTTCAACCCGATTAAAGGAAATATCAACCTTAGTCTCTCTGGCCATCTGTAGTCTGATACCGAACATAAGGCCATCTTTGAATATCCTCACCCTCTCCCTCTCAGTAGGGATTGATAAGTAGGGATTTTGACCGCTTATTTGCTCTCTTTTACTTACATTTTAGCTCAAAAATGCTTAAAGGTATTCTCGAAAACTAATGAAATGTGCTTTCTTGCAGGAATATTGGAAAACAAGCCAAAGAAGTGAAAATCAACTCAAAAAAGAGTAAAATTGGATAAGAACCAAAACAAGGCAAAAAGAGCTACAGTGCGGACCGCACAATACTGTGTGCGGCCGCAAACCCTGAAGATACACTAATAGAATTTCTTCACAGAGTGCGGACCGCATAATTATTGTGTGGCCGCAGAAGACTAGATTCAGAGACTTGTAGTTTGGGAGCTTTAAGATGTGCGGACCACACTATTATTGTGCGGACGTAGGATACCAAAATGCGGCTACACTCATAAATGTGTGGTCCGCAGAATGAAGCCCAGATCCAGTCCAAGAGCAAGAGCGCGGCCGCACTCAAAAATGTGTGGTCCGCACAATTAGAGGAAGTGCGGCCGCATCTCACTTTTATGCGACCACAGAAAGCCAACCTGACCAGTCAATCTCAAAGTACAGACCACACGCATAATTGTGTGGCCACACAACCTTCGCAGGGGCAATTTTGTTAGATATTTTCAACTAGGTATAAATAGATCTTTTTTCATTTTTAGGTTAGGTTTGGTGCACCTGAACACTTAGAGCCATTTTTATTTACTGTATTGGGTAACTTTGTAATATTTTAGCATTTAAACATTAGATTTTTCCATGAGTAGCTAAACCCTTAGCTAGGGTTGTGACCCAATCCTAGTCTGGGCACTTAATGGATGATTGATTTAGGGCTCATTTATGATTTGGTATATGATATTTAGCCTAGTTCTTGCTTGAATTTGAGAATTGATGGTTGCAAACGTTGATTCATGCCTAATTCACTTAGTCTTTACTTGAGAAAGTGAGACTAAGTCTAGAAAAACTTGGCTAACAAAAATTTGGGGTGAACTTAAGAAATTGATAGCGCTAATTAAAGGGTCGAATCTAGAGATAGTAAGACCCGACTCGAGCATTTATCACTTGTTTCGTGAGATACCCATTTGGACTTGAGAAAGCCAAATTGGACAAAATCACTCGAACTACCGAGAGGTATAGAGTGAGTAATTGAGTGTTATTGATATATTATATCCCGATCAACCAAACATGCCCTAAACTCTAAATCCGTTAGGTAACCAACTAGGCGGGAGTCACAACCCTAGATCTTTTATAACTTAAAAAACAACCAAAACCAAAAACATTATCTCTTCGCTTTACAATTACAATCATTAGCATAAAGTAGAAGTAGAAACAACAATTGAAAATGTGAAAGTGTAATCTTAGGCCCGTCGTACATTCACACTAGTTATATACCTAATCCCATATCAAGCTCCCTGTGGAATCAACCCCGACTCGCGTTGGGTTTTTATTATTGCATCGACCGCCTCGCAACCTAAATTAGTGGTGTGAGTTTGGGCGATATCAATATTTGGCGCCGTTGTCGGGGAGCAAAATGGATTTAGCTATATATTTGGTTTTGTGTGTGACTTGTCTTCTTTTCATTCCAGGTTACTAACATTTTTGTGACTCGATTGTAGGTATAAAAATGGCTCTCAACAATGATCCTCTCGAAAATATGCCGTTGGGGGATGTGGACGTGGAAGATGACCCAATTGAAGAAGTTCGTCTTGAACCTCAAGCAAATAGACAAGGCCGACCGCCTCAAGACAACATTCTCGTTCCTCCCCCAGATCCAACAAGAGCGTCTCCACACCGGGTGTTGCCGAATGAAGGGTACGCAAGTTACATAGTCCCGCCTCACATTAGGGCGGGCAAATTTTAAATCACAAATGTTATGCTTACATTTCTTGAGCAACGGGAATTCTTCACCGGGGCTCCGAATCAAAATGCATACAAGCACTTGAAAAGATTTGTGGATGCTTGCTGGGGGAGTAAACAGACTAACGTTTCCAAGGATGCTTTAACGTTGAGACAATTTCCCTTTTCTCTACGGGGGAAAGCCTTGGATTGGTTAGAACGATTGCCAAACCATTCTATCCATACGTGGGATGAATTGGCGAAAAAATTCATTGCCAAGTTATTTTCTCCAGGGCATATGGCTACTCTTAAGGACGAGATTCTAGCATTCAAACAAGAATCCAATGAGCCTTTGCACGAGATATGGGATAGGTACCGCACTATGGTGAACGAGTGCCTGAATAATGACATGACCGAGGCTATGATTCAACAAACCTTCTACATGGGGATTAATACTGCCAATCAATGCGTGGTCAACCAACTTGCCGGTGGAAATTTCATGACAACACCATATGCCAAAGCTTGTGAAATCTTAGATGAAATAGCAGATACTTCATCGGCATGGCAAAATAGAGCAAATGTTCCTCAAGGCGATCCAAATGTGATTCACCTAAACAAAGAATTGCACGATCATGGGCAAGCAATTTCCGAGTTGACCACTACAATGAATCAATTAGCCAAAGCTCAACTTCAACGGATTCAAGGTCCTAAGCAAGTAAATGCAATGGAAGGTGTCAATATGATGGTGAACAAGCAAAGGCAAAAGAGTCAACAAGTGCAAAACCATGTGGAGCGATTTGTGCAAGATGATAGTGGGTTCGACCAAGACGAATCATACAATGAGAAAGTTGAAGAAGTGCAATATGTGAATAACTACCAAGGGAAACTGAACAAATCTCAAGGCCCGAATCACCAACAATGGCGGTCTCAAGGAAATTAAAACAATCAAAACCACCAAGGCAATTGGAGTGGTGGTAACAACAATCAAAGTAATTGGAACAATAACAATAATCAAGGCAATTGGAAAAATCAAGGAAACCAAGGCAATTGGGGTGGAAACAATCAAGGATATTGGGGAGGCAACAACCAAGGGGGTTGGAACGGTAACTAAAGGAATCAGGGGCCGGGCTCTCAAAGGCCCCTGATGTATGAACAACCAAACAACCCGCCTCCTTATCCGTCTCAAGGTTCTAGTTCTTCCAAAAATGAGATGGGACGGATTGCAATTATGTTCAAACAAATGATAGAGAAAAATACCGACTCCGATGCTCAATTAGCCTCTCACAACACTTCAATCTGTAATTTGGAAGTTCAATTGGGGCAAATCTCGCAAGCTTTAAACACTCATCCTAAGGGGGGCACTACCTAGTGATATGGTGGTGAACCCGAAGGGTGGGAAAATATGGGACATTCCATGGCCGTAACAACAAGGAGTGGAAGAGGTGGAGATACAACCATCTCAAATCAAAGAAGAATTGTGGATGATGATGTAGTGGTTCAATAAGATGAGATTCCAAACAATATGGTTCAAGCTAATAAAGATGTGAGAATTGATATTGATGAGAATGTGGAGGAGACCCAAGAAGAAGTGAACCCATATAGGGAATACGAGATTGACATACCGGAACCGGTAGTGCAAAAGGCCAAGGCACCAATTCCAAGGCCTCCTCCTCCATACCCTCAAAGGCTCGTCAAGCAAAATAGTGAGAACCAATTGAAGAAGTTTATTGACATGATGAATATCTTATCCATTAATGTGTCATTGGTTGAGGCGTTGGAACAAATGCCCGGTTATGAAAAGTTCATGAAAGCTTTTGTGACAAAGAAAAGATCAATAAATTGTGAGACTATCAAGATGACACATCAAGTGAGTGCTATTGTGCACTCAATGGCTCCAAAATTGGAAGATCCCGGCGCTTTCACAATCCCTTTCACTATTGGAAGCGCAAACTTTGCCAAAGCTCTATGTGATCTAGGGGCGAGCATCAACTGGATTCCCTACTCGGTGTTCAAAACTTTTGGAAGCAACCAAGACCCACATCTATGAGGTTACAAATGGCGGATCGTACTATGAAGAGACCATTGGGTATTATTGATGATGTGTTGGTTTGTGTTGATAAGTTCATCCTTCATGCGGACTTTGTGATTATTGATTGCGAAGTGGACTATGAGGTGCCTATTATCTTGGGTAGTCCCTTCCTTGCTACGGGGAAGGATCTTGTTGACGTGGAAGCCGGTGAGCTCACCTTTTGGGTGGGAGATGAAAAGGTGGTTTTCCATGTGAGCAAATCTATGAGGCAACCGAATAGCAACAAAGTTTGTTCGTTTGTGGACTTAGTGACCGAGGTAATTGTTGATGATGCTAGTGCAATGATGAATGTTGATGATACTTTGGAATCCGTATTTCTTAATCATGATGATGATGAGAAGGATGGCTATGTGGAATATGTAAATGCATTACAAGAAATGGGGTCGTATACTAATGAACCCCGAAAATTGTCCTTAGATCTTGAGAACCGGAATACTCCTCCAACAAAGCCCTAAATCGAGAAGCCTCCCACTTTGGAGTTAAAGCCATTGCCTTCACATCTCAGGTATGAGTTTCTTGGCCCATGTTCTACTTTACCTGTTATTCTTTCCTCTTGCTTAACTAACGTGCAGTGGATTCTACTTTGGCAGTGCTCCAAAAGAGGAAGAAAGCTATAGGATGGACATTGGCGGATATTCGGGGTATAAGCCCCGCCTTTTGCATGCACAAGATTATATTGGAGGAGGATGCCAAACCCTCTGTTGAACATCAAATAAGATTAAATGAAGCAATGCAAGAGGTAGTGAAGAAGGATATCATTAAATGGTTAGATTCTGGGGTTGTCTACCCCATTTCCGATAGCTCGTGAACCTCTCCGGTGCAATGTGTCCCAAAGAAAGAGGGCATGATTATGGTAACAAATGACAAGAACGAGTTGATCCCCACAATTATGGCCACCGAGTGGAGAGTTTACATGGACTGTAGGAAGCTCAACAAAGTCATCCGGAAAGATCATTTTCCACTTCCATTTCTTGATCAAATGCTTGATCGGTTTGCCGGACGTGCTTTTTATTGTTTCTTGGATGGATACTCCGGCTACAATAAAATTCTTATTGCTTTGAGGACCAAGAGAAGACTACTTTCACTTATCCCTATGGTACTTTCGCATTCTCGCGGATGCTATTTGGGTTATGCAATGCACCGAAAACTTTTCAACTGTGTATGATGGCCATCTTCACTGATATGGTGGAGGATTTCTTGAGGTCTTCATGGATGACTTTTCCATAGTGGGGAATGCTTTTGATGAGTTCTTGGACAACTTGGACAAGGTATTGGCAAGATGTGAGGAAACAAACTTAGTGTTGAATTGGGGGAAATGTCACTTCATGGTCGAGGAAGGCATAGTCCTCGACCACAAAATTTCAAAGCATGGTATTGTGGTCGATAAGGCCAAAATTGAGGTGATCTCCAAACTCCCACACCCTACATCCGTGAAGGAAGTGAGGAGATTTTTGGGTCATTCGGGTTTCTATCGCCGATTCATCAAGGATTTTTCTAAGGTGGTAAACCCCTTGTGCAAACTTTTAGAGAAGGATGCCAAGCTTCATTTCAACGAAGAATATATGAAGGCATTCGAATTGCTCAAGTTTAAGTTGACTACTACTCCTATTATCACCGCACCGAATTGGAGCTTACCTTTTGAGCTCATGTGTGATGCAAGTGATGTGGCGGTTGGAGCGGTATTAGGGCAACGTATCAACAAAATCTTCCATTCAGTCTACTATGCAAGTAAGACCATGAATGATGCACAAGTCAACTACAAAATGACCGAAAAAGAGCTCCTTGCTATTGTTTTTCTATGGAGAAGTTTCGCCCGTACTTGATGGGTACAAAGGTGATTGTTCACACCGACCATACGGCGCTTTGATATTTGACGAGCAAGAAAAGTTCTAAAGAAAGACTAATGCGGTAGGTGCTTCTTTTGCAAGAGTTTGATCTAGAGATTCAAGACCACAAAGGTAGTGAAAACCAAGTGGCGGACCACTTGTATCGCTTGGAGGAGGAGGGGAGGCCACATGATGGCCTTGATATAAATGATTCATTTCCCGACGAGAAACTCCTATCCATTTCTATGACTGGGATGCCATAGTTCGTCGACTTAGCCAATTATCTTGTAAGTGGCATTGTACCGAATGAGTTCTCTTCAAACCAAAGGAAGAAGCTCAAACGGGATTGCCTTGACTATTATTGGGATGAGCCTTATCTCTTTCGAATTTGTACTGATGGTGTGATTCGACGATGTGTACCGGAGGAGGAACAAATATAAATTTTTGAGGCTTTCCACTCTTCGCCATATAGTGGACACCATGGTCGAGCTAGAATGGAAACAAAAGTGTTGAGTTGTGGATTCTATTGGCCTACTCTTTACAAGGACTCTAGCGATCTCGTCAAGCATTGTGATGAATGCCAAAGGGCCGGTGGGATTTCTAAGAAGAATGAGATGCCCCTCACTCTTGGAGATTGACATTTTTGATGTGTGAGGCATTGATTTCATGGGTCCGTTCATGAGCTCTTATGGGAACACTTACATATTGGTAGCTATGGATTATGTGTCAAAGTGGGTGGAAGCCATGACTTTGCCGAACAATGAAGCTCGGAGTGTGGTGGCATTTTGAAAAAGAACATCTTCACAAAGTTTGGTACTCTAAGGGCCATTATTAGTGATGGGGCATCACATTTTCGTAACAAAGCTTTTGATACCTTGCTCATAAAGTATGATGTCACTCACAAAGTGTCGAATCCGTATTATCCTCAAGCAAGTGGGCAAGTCGAAGTCTCCAACCGGGAGATCAAGAGTATTTTGTCGAAGACTGTGAATGCCAACCGGACGGATTGGTCAAAGAAACTTGATTATGCTCTTTGGGCTTATAGGACGGCTTACAAAATACCGATTGGTATGTCTCTGTATCGGTTAGTGTTCGGGAAAGCTTGTCACATACCGGTGGAACTTGAGCACAAGGCTATGTGGGCATTGAAGAAGCTTAATATTAAATGGGAAGTCACCGCCAACCGAACCTTGTGAAGATATTTTTCTTTAAGAAAGCCACCACACTTCGTGCCTTATTGTTGGGCAAAGCCACAGCTTCAACCTATTTGAAAACATAATCAACAACAACCAAAATATAAGTGTTCCCACATGAACTCACAAACGGCCCCATAAAATCGATGCCCAACACATCGAAAATATCAATCTCAAGAATAGTGGTGAGGGGAATTTCATTCTTCTTGGAAATTCCACCAGCTCTTTGGCACCCATCACAACGCCTAACAAGCTCGCTCGCATCTTTGTACAAGGTAGGCCAATATAATCCACAACCTAGGACCTTTGTAGCAGTTCTCGCCTCACCATGGTGACCACCATAGGGCGAGGAATGGCAAGCTTCAAAAATACTCAATTTTTCTTCTTCTGGAACACATCTCCGGATAACACCATCATTGCAAATTTTGAAAAGATATGGCTCATCCCAATAATAATCCAAGCAGTCTCGTTTGAGCTTCTTCCTTTGGTTTGAAGAGAGCTCATTCGGGATAATTCCTATCATAAGAAAGTTAGCCATATCGGCGAACCAAGGTATCCCGGTCACAAACACGGAGAGAAGTTGTTTATCCGGAAATGATTCATTAATCTCGAGGCCATCATGGGGCCGCCAATCCTCTTCCAAGCGGGACAAATGGTCCGCCACTTGATTTTCACTCCCTTTTTGGTCTATGATTTCAAGGTCAAACTCTTGTAGAAGAAGAACCCATCTCATCAACCTAGTCTTAGAGTCCTTTTTACTCATCAAATAACGAAGTGCCGCGTGATTGGTGTGCACAATCACTTTGGTACCCATGAGGTACAGGCAGAACTTTTCCATGGCGAAGACAATGGCTAATAGCTCTTTCTCAGTCACCGTATAGTTGACTTGGGCTTCGTTCATTGTTTTGCTTGCATAATAAACCGGATGAAATATCTTGTTGATCCTTTGCCCCAAAACCGCTCCTACCGCAACGTCGCTAGCATTGCACATGAGCTCAAATGATAAGCTCCAATTGGGTGCGGTAATGATGGGAGTGGTAGTCAATCTATACTTGAGAAGCTCAAAAGCTTTCATGCAATCATCATTGAACACAAATTTTACATCTTTTTCCAACAACTTGCACAAGGGGTTCACCACTTTTGAGAAATCCTTGATGAACCTTCGGTAAAACCCCGCGTGACCAAAAAAGCTCCTCACTCCCTTGACGGAAGTAGGAGGAGGGAGTTTTGAAATCACTTCAATTTTTTCTTTGTTCACTTCAATACCATTCTTTGAGATCTTATGGCCGAGGACAATGCCCTCCTCGACCATAAAGTGGCACTTTTCCCAATTAAGCACTGAGCTGCTCGATTCACATTAACTGCAGATGGAACATTATACTGAAGGACATTCGATGGACCATTGACGGTATGTTTAGGTCAAGGAGACACCGACTATATCCTACGTGAGATTCACGAGGATACTTGTGGAAATCATTCCGGTGCCGATTCGTTAGTCCGAAAAATAATCAGAGCAGGATATTATTGGATTGATATGGACAAAGATGCAAAGGAGTTTGTTCGAAAATGTGACAAATGTCAACGGTTTGCACCGATGAACCATCGGCCCGGAGAGCAACTTCACTCAGTCCTATCCCCATGGCCACTAATGAAATGTGGAATGGATATCGTCATCACTCTACGATCGGCCCCAGGTAAAGCTAAGTTCATTTTATTTATGACTAGGTATTTCTCTAAATGGGTTGAAGCACAGACATTCGAGAAAGTAAGAGAGAAAGAGATTATAGACTCCATCTGGGATCATATCGTATGTCGATTTGGGGAGCTTGATGAATTTCGGTTCCATGCATATTCAAGTTCGTCCTTGTACAAGGACAAGATGAAGTACCTCTATGACAAGTACATCCGAAACAAGGAGTTCAAAGAAGGCAATCTTATGTTATTGTTTAATTCTCGGTTGCGGATATTTTCGGAAAAGTTGAAATCCAAGTGGAGTGGTCCATTTGAGGTTGTGCATGTGACACCCTTTGGTGAATTAGACTTGAATAACAAGAATGATAAAGTGTTTAGAGTCAATGGTCACCTGGTGAAACATTATCTTGGCAAAATTGATGATGGCCACGTTGTGGCATTAATTCATTTCAAAGGATTTATGGTAACCTGCGTCGTGCCGCGATGTTAAATCAGTCGCTTCTTGGTAGGCAACCCATGTATCTTTTTCTTTTTCTTTTTCATTAGATAGACTTTGTTTTATGCTAACTAGTTTTGAAGTGTACGCAGGATTGGATGTGCATTGCAGGGACTGTGTCAAAATTTGGCTAAGTGTTGAAAGAGTGCGGACCACACATTAATTGTGCGGACCGCACAATTCTAAAGGTAGCATCAGAAATCACTCTGCGGTCGCACAATTCTGTGTGCGGTCGCACAGCTGGAAGACCAAAATTGCAAGTTCTCTGAAGTTGGCCTGTCAAAATTCATAGCCAATCTGCGGCCGCACACAAAATTGTGCAGTCCGCAAAAATTCTGCGGCTGCACTCACTTTTATGCGGACCGCAGAGTTTCTTCAAGGTCCAGGTAAAGAGTGCGGTCCGCACTTAAAATTCTGCGGTTGCACTCGCCTTAGGTTTGGGGAGACTTGGTCAACCTATAAATAAAACCTCAAGGCAGTATTCACAACTTTACCACTCTGAGTTCTTGAACCCTAAGAAAACACAGTGCACGATCAATTAGTTTACAATCTTCCTTTATTTCATCAGTGTAGATTCTTACCTGCATCCTTCATAACTGGTATGTTCATTACATCTTAGATTTTGCAATTTCTTTTAGTTTTTGTTCTTTTGTGGTAGAGTTATTGTTAGACCTAAAATGTCAATTGTTAGTCATGGGTTCTTAAAATCATGTGGGTAGTTTCATATATGTTCATTAGGGACTGGGTAGACCATTAATCATCTTAATTTGTGCATGCCATGTATAATTTGTGAAACATTGCATGAACTCTAACCTTACTATCGTAAATGTTCAAATTGTGCGGTCCGCATACCACTTGATTAGGGAAAATATTGTGCTTGAAAAGTGCGGACCACACTCAAAATTGTGCGGCCACATAAAAATGTGTGCGACCACACTTTTGAACTTCAGAGAATCAGTATCTCAGGATTGGACTTATGCGGTTGCACTCAAAATTATGTGGTCCGCACTTCTGGATGTGCGGCCGCACTCACAATTATGCGGTCCTCACTTCAGGGGGTGTGACCGCACTTCAAAATTGTGTGGTCCACACTAGACAGTCTGCGACCGCACTGTCTCCTTTGATGACTGTTGTGCTGCAATTGTTCTGCAAATGTTTGAATTGTTTTAAACTCAACTGACCTATGTACCTTGTATTGCAGACAATGGTTAGATCACGTGGTGGAGGCGATACATCAAAAGGGAGAGGTGAATCCTCCCGAGGCAGAGGAAAAGGCACTCGCCCTCTACGAGTGCAATCGAAGCCTATTGCTAAAAAGCCGACCAACGGGAGAGGAAGGGTCACAGAGCCCTTAGAATCCAGTTCCTATGCCCCATCCAGGGAAGCCTCTGAGGGTCATTCAATGGAGGTCCAACCTGAGGCCCAGTCCCAACCATCCTAACCCACTGGGCGTTATCAATTGCGCGATGAACCTACATCTAGTTCTACTGAGGGTTCTGATGCGGGAATTCAGGGTTCCGAGCCATCCTCTACACCTACTCCTCCGGCACCAGTAGCTATTGATGTCGATGAAGATGATGTCCCAGATGATGATAGAGGGGGGGACAATCGAGTGGGCGGCCTTGAGAGGTTGAAGAGAAAGGAAATATGGGAGGATCGGTTCGTGAGCTTGACAACCTTCAACATGTTTCAGGAATTGTGGTCCCAGAGGTCGCTCACACTTGAGCAACAGTTCTTAATGAAGGATTTGGACATTCATAATCCAAATATCCTTAGACAGTTTCACGAGCGCAAGGGGTGGAAGTGGTTCACCTACAGTGTCTTTGATGCAAATGAGCACTTGGTCAGGGAGTTCTACGCCAATATGGCTCACATCAAGAAGGGGACAAAAGTGACAAAGGTGAGAAATTTGAAAGTCCGCTTTGACGCCTGCTCTTTGAACACTTATGTGGAATTCGAAGAAGTGGAGGTTGTCCAGTACCTAGAGAAGTTGGCTCTGGGTGATGCAGCTCGCCCTTAGCTAGCTGAGATTTTGGCCGCCCGAGGACCATCACCATCATGGATTATAGCAGGAGCTCCTATCCTCCGGGCCACCCTTAATTTTGAAGCTAAAGGGTGGCAAACCTTTGTGTGTAGCCGGATTGATCCGAGTTTGAATGAGAACAACCTCCCACTTCCCCGGGCAGTTCTGGTAGCTTCTATTATGGTGGGGTACCCGATCAATGTGGGTGCCATCATGTCAACCAACATCACATTGGCGGTCCGAAAAAGTGAAAAGTCCTACCCTTATCCAAACACCCTCACAGAGTATTTCAATGATGCCAAGGTGGACTCGAGGCCATATAACACAAAAGTAAAGGCCAAGAAGCCTTTCTCATGGTACCACCTGCAGGGTGCTGACAACCCAAAGTTCAAGGGTAAGGTCACTACCACCGTTGTCCAGTCTGATGAGCCGTCGGTGGTGGGTTCTGAGGCTGCTGCTGAGCCATCTACAGCTCCCATGCCTTCCACAGCAGCCGAGCCTTCCACCGAGACAACCGAAATGCCATCACCTTCATCTTCTAGGATGTCAGTTGCAGTACCAGTGCTAGCCTCATCCACTTATCCTCTTACTATGCTGCGAGCCTCCCAAACTTTGGTGAGCCTCAACAACTGGATGCAGACAGCCACTTCTAAGTTGTCTGACATGTCCAGTTGCAGCACATCCTCTACCTCAGCAGCACCACAGGTCCCTTCGTCAGTGGAGGAAACATTGAAGAAGATTCTGGACAACCAGAAGACTATTATGGATACATTGGTGGCTCACGGGGGTGCTATTGAGGAGTTGACCAAGTAGGTGAAGAAGATGAGGAAATCCCAGGCTTCAAAGAAAGCAGTGGAGAGTTTGAGAAAGAAGGTGACGAAGATAGCAGCAACAGGTGATTTGCCTTTTGACCTACTGATGGAGACAGATCCATCAGTACCAGCTGACCCAGTGGCACCATCAGCAGAGGCACCAGCTGGCCATTCTGACGAGCCAAATCTCACTGCCCCTACTGCTGAGGAGATGCTTTAGATGGTTACCAACCATGTTGTCCCTCAGCCCGGTGATGATGAGATACAGTTGGAGGAGACTGAGGGTGGTGATGTTGCAGTCACCCTGAGACCACATAGGGAGTTTTCTTTACTCTCTATCCTCTTTTGTGTTGATTGTGCTAAGAATTGAGGACAATGCTTGTTCTTATTCTGGGGGTGATCTATTTTGGTTCATTTTGGATGACTGTGATACATTTTGATGACATTTGATTACTTTTGGACCTGTAATAACTTTAATACTCTTTCTTTTATTTTTATTTTCTCCCTCATTATGCATATATTCATTCCTCGTGTATATATTCTATTCCTCTCAGTTTGTATATTCATTTGCCTTACTTTCACTAGTTTATTTCATAGCTTCTTCATTTTGTTTTCTTAATAGTATAGCTTCTTAGTTACTTTATTAGCTTCTTTTTGATTTGTTAGCTTCTTTTTCTGTTTTAGTGAACAATAATCCTTTGGTTTTCTTAATGCTACGGTTCTTTCCAAAGGTGGGTCTTGTGTGAACCGGGTGACTCTTTCCAACGATGGATGGTGTGACAACCTTCTTAAGGGATCGAGTCAGTTTTTGATGATTAGGTTGAAACAAGTAGTATTAATGAATAAATAAGGGTCAAGCATGCTTCACTTGGTACCAACACACTTAACTATGTGCTTATGGTTAAAAACAAGTTTTTGTAAAGAAATAGCCCTAGTTAGTGACCTTGTGACTCTTGTGTTGACTTAGGCAATCATCGGGTGGTTTAGTTGAACCATTAGCGATTTTTTAATATTGAATGCGGTTGTTGAAAATCCGGTTGTGTGAGAGGTGAGGTGTTTTGTTACAAGTCCAAGTACCCGTACGAGTGGTCTAGAACTTGCCCCGAATGTGTTTCTAGGCGAAATTCTAAGTTAGCCTGGCTTGAGAAGTGATTGTAGGCTTTCCTTGACCTGTTTTGAAACATTACATGGCCCACCAATGATATCATCCTTAGTAAACCCTTTTGAGCCTAAAGCCTTTTTATTCGATAACCACATTACAAGCCTTTACCCGTTTTATAGTGACTCTCTCTTAGCACCCGAACTTTTTTTAGCACTCATGCGATTCAAATGACAAAAACATAAGTTTGGGGGGGGAGGGGGGGCGAGGAGTCTAAAGATGGTCTCAAAGCACAAAAAGAGAAAAGAAATGAAGAAGAGGAAAGGCAAAGAAAAAGAAAGGAAGAACAAAAGAAAAACACAAAAGAAAGTGAATAATGTGAAAGGGTTGAAAAGATGAAAAATAAAGCAAAAGTTCAAAGCATGGAGATAACAAAGAAGGAAAGTATGAATAGCATGACAAAGAAAGAGTGATGTCAAGTCTCTCCAATCCCCCTAAGGGAAAATAAAATGACTCAAAGAGTCGAAAAATTAAGAGCCAAAAAGAGAATATGAAGTGCTAAAGGAAAGATGAACCAATTCCATTCCAATATTTCCCTCATTAGTCCAAAAGTCTTCATTACATGCCGAAAAAGCCCTACGTGATTTCAAGTCGAGCGAGCTTACATTAGTGATGATCTACATGAGGGGCAAGCATATGGTACTTAAAGCCGGGCTTGTGACATTCTTTTGAGAGTGATAATAGAATCTTTCTCGAGTCATTGAATTGAATCCTTCATTCGTGAGTGAGATGAGCTTCCGGAGAGTATAGGATGCAGAGTTTGGGATCCACAGTGACCTGCATGAAAGTGCGAGCTTTTTTGATGAACAAAGTCAACCCTTGATGCTCAAGCGTCACATTAGAGCCATTTGTGCTTTAACATTCAAATCATAAGCTTGATAATAATTCATGAGCGTGTGGGTAATTGTTAGTCCCAATTGATTTGTGTTTGATTCAACTTAGGCCAGCTGAAATAGCCCTTTTCTAGTGGAGGTGGGAAATTGCCTTAATTGCTTGAGGACAAGCAAATGCTTAAGTTTGGGGGAGTTGATAAGTAGGGATTTTGACCGCTTATTTGCTCTCTTTTACTTACATTTTAGCTCAAAAATGCTTAAAGGTATTCCCGAGAACTAATGAAATGTTCTTTCTTGCAGGAATATTGGGAAACGAGCCAAAGAAGTGAAACTAAACCCAAAAATGAGTAGAATTGGACAATATCCAAAACAAGGAAAAAAGGGCTACAGTGCGGACCGCACAATACTGTGTGCGGCCGCAAACTCTGAAGATACACTGATAGAATTTCTTCAGAGAGTGCGGACCACACAATTATTGTGCGGCCGCAGAAGACTAGATTCAGAGACTTGTAGTTTGGGAGCTTAAACATGTGCGGATCACACTATTATTGTGCGGCCACAGGATGCCAAAATGAGGCCGAACTCATAAATGTGCGGTCCACAGAATGAAGCCCAGATCCAGTCCAAGAGCAAGAGAGCGACTGCACTCAGAAATGTGCGGTTCGCACAATTAGAGGAAGTGCGGCCACATCTCACTTTTATGCGACCGCAGAAAGTCAATCTGACCAGTCAATCTCAAAGTGTGGACCGCACACATAATTGTGCTGTCGCACAACCTTCTCAGGGGCAATTTTGCCAGATATTTTTAACTGGGTATAAATAGATCTTTTTGTCATTTTTAGGTTAAGTTTGGTGCACCCGAACACTTAGAGCCGTTTTTATTTACTGTATTGGGTAACTTTGTAATAGTTTAGCATTTAAACATTAGATTTCTTTCCTTAATCAATTATTATGCATTTTATCTTAATTTCTTCTTTAATCTTTTCATTTTTCATGAGTAGCTAAACCCCTACCTAGGGTTGTGACCCAACCCTAGTATGGGTACTTAATGGATGATTGATTTAGGGCTCATTTATGATTGGGTATATGATATTTAGCTTAGTTCTTGCTTGAATTTGAGAATTGATGGTTACAAACGTTGATTCATGCCTAATTCACTTAGTCTTTACCTGAGAAAGTGAGACTAAGTCTAGAAAAACTTGGCTAACAAGAATTTGAGGTGAACTCAAGAAATTAATAGGCCTAATTAAAGGGTCGAATCTAGAGATAGTAAGACCCAACTTGAGCATTTATCACTTGTTTCGTGAGATACCCATTTGGACTTGAGAAAGGCAAATTGGGCAACATCGCTCAAACTACTGAGAGGTATATAGTGAGTAATTGAGTGTGATTGCTATATTGTATCCCGATCAACCAAACATACCCTAAAGCTCTAAATCCGTTAGGTAACCAACTAGGCGGGAGTCGTAACCCTAGATCTTTTATAACTTAAAAAACAACCAAAACCAAAATCATTGTCTCTTAGCTTTACAATTACAAGCATTAGCGTAAAAGTAGAAGTAGAAACAACAATTGAAAATGTGGAAGTGTAATCTTAGGCCCGTCGTACATTCACACTAGGTATATACCTAATCCCACATCAAGCTCCCTGTGGAATCGACCCCGACTCGCATTGTGTTTATATTATTGCATCGACCGCCTCGCAACCTAAATTAGTGGTGTGAGTTTGGGCGACATCAGGATCAAGATAACTGTATAGCGAGATAGGTCCACAAATTTGGTCTCGTACTACGTAACAGTCATGCTACCCTGTTAGAGGCTCTCAAACTAGCTGCGGTACTCCTTTCTCGGAGTAAAAGGAATAAACTTCTCCAAAAATAGATGTGAGAACTGATCCCAAGTGAGTGGAGGTGAACTTGCTGGTCTGCCTCGAACATATTCCCGCCAACATCTCTTGGTAGAACCGGTCATCTGAAACACTACGAAGTCAACACCATTGGACTTCACAATACCCATGTTGCGCAACACCTCGTGACAACAGTCTAAGTAGTCATGTGGGTCCTCATAAGGTGTACCATCAAAATGAATAGGAAAGAGCTTGGTAAACTTATCCAACTTCTTTAGCCCCTTAGAAGACATCGCGAGCCTCTCCCCGGACTGTGTAGCAACAATAGGCTAAACTACTACAACTGGCGGAACTGCCGGAGTCTGATATATAGGAGCCATCTATTCCGGAGTGTGAGTAGCGGGAGTCTGGGCTCCTCCCCCAGCCTGAGAGACGGCTGGTGCTACAGGAAATACACTGGCCTGGGCCACACTCTCCCTAAGGCCCACTAAGCGGACTAGGAGTCCTCAAGTACGGGAGTGGCTATGAACCCCTCCGGGACCTGTGCTAGTCTAACTGGTACGGTTTGAACAGGGACCTCCTCCTCCTGTTCGATCTAAGGCTCTGCAATAGGCTCTAGGGTCAGCTCTGCCTCGGCCCCTACCCCTGGTAGTGGCTGCAACATGGGGCTCCGGCTCTTGCCCTGCTGTGGATATTGTGCTTGTCCTCACCATCTGTGAGAGAACAAGAATAGAATTATTCAAACTTAATGAAATAAAATCCCACGATAGAGAAGGAAAGAAGTGAAATTTTCCTAAAGCTCTATAGCCTCTAGAAGATAAGTACAGACAGTCTTTGTACTGATACTCTAGACTCTACTAAGCTTGCGCATGACTCGTGAGGCCTAGGTAACCTAGTGCTCTAAGACCAACTTATCACGACCCAAAATCCTAACTGTGGGACCGTGATGACGCCTAACATCTACTTGCTAGGAAAGCCAATATTAGCTATTTAATTAACCATTTTTAGCAATTTAAAAATATAACATTAATTATATGAAACTGAAATAATCTGAAATAGAGGTTACAAATACAATAGTACAGTATAAACATATCCCAGAAATCTGGAGTCACGAATACATGAGCAACTAGAGTACTACAAATATGGTCTGAAATAACGTACAACTGTCTGAAATTAGATAAACAGTAAAACATGATAGAAGGGGACTTCAGGGACTGTGAACATCGAGCAGCTCTACCTCAAGTCTCCTATAGTAGTCAGATCCGAACAGTCTCTGCTACGTGCCGCTAGGACCAACACCAAGATCCGCACAAGAAGTGCAAAAGTGTAGCATGAGTACAACCGACTCTATATACTTTGTAAGTGCCGAGCCTAACCTATACGAAGTAGTGAGGAGGCTAGGATAAGGTATTCATAATAAACTTATACGAATAATAATAACAGAATACGGAAATATAGATAATGCAGAAAACTCATATAAACGGACCCGAAGGTCAACTACCAGAATGCCCCAAAATAACATGATTTCAAATCTCATATCACAATGCCGAGATTAAACTATACAACTGCAACAACACATCAGCTCTGTTGCGGCGTGCAACCCGATCATAACACTTAAAAAAATAACTGTTGCAGCGTGCAATTCGATCCCAACATTTAATACAATAACTGTTGCAGCGTATAACCCGATCCCAATATCATATCATATCATTATCTGTTGTAGCATGCAACCTGATCCCAATACCAACTCATTAACATAAACAACTCAACATAACTGTAATGGAAATCTCAACACAAAAAGAGAATAAAGCGTACAGAGCATCAAAGAACTACCAATACAACAAGGATAGCCAATGCCTCGTATTTATAATTCTCTACTAATCACCAATACAAGAATAGCTAAAGAAGTCACAGAAATCAGAATAACATAGTAAAGTGCAACAAGTGATGTAAAATCAACGCAAGCAAGTTAAACATGAAGCAGTGAAGTTATACAATTAATGCAGGTAGGAACATATAGCAGGTAAGCAGATATTAAGCAAGGAATGAATAAATCGAAAGTAACAAGTAAATAACAGGTAGGAAGTAAATCATGGATAACAAGTAAGATCATATAGTAATAAAAGCATATAAAAAAAGATAACATAGAATAAGTGATGACATGAAGATAAATAACCCAATACCTCATGCTTTAACACATGACGTCGCACATACACTCGTCACCTCGCATATACACCATTTTCCCATATAATTCACATAACAAATAGACCAATAAGTCCTAATTCCTCAAGTTAGACACGACACTTACCTCTTTGCTCAATCAACTCAACAACCAACCACGGATTTTCCTTTCGAACAAGCTTCCAAACCAATTAAATCTAGCCAAATATCGTTCAAACAAAAGCTTTAGAAATTAACCACGAATGAAAAGGTTCAATCTTTGATGAAATTGAAAAAGTCAACAAAAGTCAACCCCAGGCTCGCTTGGTCAAAATACGAGATTCTGACCAAAATTCAATTACCCATTCACCACCGAGCCCGGTTATGTGATTTGTTTCGAAATCCGACCTCAATTTGAGGTATAAATCTCAATTTTATAAAATCCCTAAATTTTACTCAAATTCCTAATTTGTACCATGAAAATCCTAGATTTGATGTTAAAAACTCATGAAAAGTAATGAGGAATTGAAAGAAAGCAGATTAGAGTTTCTTACCAATGATTTTAGGAAGAAAAGCTCTCAAAAAATCGCCTCTAGAGTGTTTGGGGTTGAGAAATGGTGTAAAATGGCTAAGTCCAATTTTTTTCCTCTTTTACCCGGCTGCAGACATCGCATTTGCGAAGTCTTATTCGCAAATGCGATGTCCGCAAATGCGAGACTGACTGCATTTCTGATCACTGTCACTGTGCATGAAATGTCGCAAATGCGACTAAATGTTCGCATATGCGAACTACTAACCCATCGCAAATGTGGCCCCTCCTTCGCATTTGCGAAGACCTCTAGTCCAGGACCTGAATCGCAAAAGCGACAAAATTGTCGCAAAAACGAAAACTCAGGATTGCATTTACGACATGTTCTTCGCATTTGCGAAGAGCACCACCCCCGGCTAATAATCGCATTTGCGAGTCCAACTTCGTAAAAGCAGGACACAATTGCGAACAGGTCCTTGCAATTGCCAGACCTGCAATCAGACACTAGCAACTGCTGGACACTAGCAGTTCCAAATCATTCTGCAACGCATCCGAAACTCACCTGAGCCCCTAGGGCTCCAAACCAAACATGCATACAAGTGTAATAATATCCTACAAACTTGCTCGCTACCTCAAATCTTCAAAATAACATCAAATAACATGAATCGATCATCAAAACTCATGATTTTTAAGTTGAAAACTCATTTTCACAATTTTTCACATAACGCACCGAAATACGCTCGGTTCACCACGGACCCCAACCAAAAGTGCGTACAAGTTCAAAATATCATACGAACCTACCAAAATTGTCAAAACACCGATCCGAAATCGTTTATCAAGAATGTTGACCGTGGTCAACTCAAGTCCCATTTTAAGCCTAAAATCACTTTTTCTTCAAATTTTTACGTAAATTTTTTCCGGAAGACGACACGGACAAAGCACGTAAATCAAGAAACATCAAATAGAGCTAATAGAAGGTTCGGAATGCCGAATTCAAGACTAATACTCAAACGACCTATTGAGTCGTCACAGTGAGACTGCTCACCATGGTATCACAGAACTTCTAAAGCGCATTGCTGCTTCTGATGACAGTTAAAATATCCAAAGCAAGAAAATACAATCTTTCTCTAAAAACAAAGTATCTATTGTACTTTCTTTACTGGCAAGTGGCAACTATAAATCCCATTTTTCACAAACATATGATCTTCATTCTCTGTCGCCTATCCATCAGCGATTCAGAGTAGAGAACTTATTTCAGTTACATTTAATTACCAATCTTTTAAATCGTATCGTTAAAATTCTCTGATTTGGTCCCAAAGAGCCTCCGTACTTGGCATCTTGATGACATGTTTGGAGCTCCAAGCTTTGCGCATCAAGGAAGTAATGCCAACAGAAGCCCGATTGCAAGTAATTTCTAATTCTCGCCTTAAGGAGATGTTGATTGAATAATAACAGCAAGAAGCCTACGTCTTGAAATAAAATAAGCTTATGTTCTTTACCAACTACTACAATGTAACTACAGGTTATTTATGGCAGACCATATACTTTGGGACCACTTTTCACAGCTTTTGGTGAGAAAAAGTAAGGATAAACTGCTGCAACAGGCTGCTAAACTTTCAATTTCTTGTCATGTTCGAGCCTCGAGGGCATCAAATTCCAGTAGTTTGGGGAAAAAGCTGCTTTTTCTAGCACAGTTCTATGTTTATACAATCACGGCAAATTTAATTGAGCTAGATAGGATAAGATTTAAGGACTGATTCATCTTCTTTATCTTATTAGACCTGGATAAAGAGGAACCTTTTATCCAATATTGTGTTGTTAAATATGCACTCAGAAGTTTGTAGCATAACCTAATAGACATCTACCATGCTGGAAAATGACAGAGGACTATACACTTGGGTTCATCAGTGGCAACAAGGATCAGATGTCCACTTCACCACGAGCACAACAACGAATTTTTTTCCGATGGATCTTGACCCTTCATTTCCCTAAATCATTAACAATGACAAGGATCTACATCCTAAACCATCTGCATCGCATTGCATGCGTAAGATGGAAGCAGGGTGGTTGTCATACAGTAGAACAACTCCCACTTCCATTCGCTACCACTCTGCTACTACTAGAATTAATATACATACATCCATAAGTATATTATCTATCTTCCCTTCAATATCTAGCACATGCTTCTCGATGTTATAGAAAAAAATATGAGAAGAGAGATTACTGAATGCCAGGACAATTGATGAAGCAAGGCTGTTTTATTTGTTGACGAATGTCCCACATGTTTAAAAGCATCAGAGAAAGACCATAAATTTTTATCTGTAGAAAGGGAGTATGTAGTGCCACAAAAGAGGCGAATATAGTTACGCCTCCCAACCTCTTAATGTTGTTGCACGTGCAACACGATTCACGCCAAGTGTGAAGGCACCCATCCGAAGATTGCAATTGTGCGACTGACACATGTTTTTCAGGTTATGGAAGGCTTTTGTCATGTATTTCCTAAGCTCCCTGTTAACCTTCTCCTCATCCCACATAAAACCTTGAATATTCTGCACATGAAAAAAGAATATATTCAGAACAATTAAAATGCACGGTTGAACTAAATTGATATTGAGATTTCAATTTTCTTCTCAACTTTCAGACACAAGAAAAGAGTTGCCAAAGTACATTTTTAACAGCTACTAAGATAGGACTGAGTTTAAGAAAATTGCATGCACCTTCTGGAGGCAGTGTAGAAGAACTTGTGAAGACATTGACCAGAAAATTTCGACCTAGATACTTACAATAATCCAATCTACACGAATTCGAGATTTGTCTTATGTCGTCAGAAACTGATTTCAGAGGAAAACTATATGGCATGATGAAGACTGAAGAACTCAAAAACTTATTTATTCTTCAGAAAATTGCACTTAACTTAAAACGATGGTCAGAATAAAACCTTTATGATCTTTCCAATGTAATGAAAATAGATATATGGGGTGTCAATGTCAAAGATATATGATATTACCTGAACCCACTCAAAATAACTGACTGTCACACCTCCAGCATTGGCATATATGTCGGGAAGTATTACAATTCCCTTTTTAGACAAAATCTGCAGAAGACAGTTATCTGTCAAAAAACGGTAATCCTAGTAGTCAAATGGCTAGAAAACCTGGAAAAGTGGTTACCTCATCAGCTTCTGGATCAGTAGGATGATTTGCTGCTTCTATGATGAACTTAGCCTTGACATTATCAGCATTTTCTCTTCAGCGAAAGAAACAGATTCACACAGGACAAAATTAGACGTATGTATAATAAATCGCTATATATGGTTTAGTAATAAAGACAGAATATAGGAAAAAATTCACACAGTAAAGACTTTCTTCTCCACATAATCTCATAACAGAAAATAAGAGAAGGTTTATTATTGGTGCTCACGTGTATCATGTAAATTGAACATAGGAAAAAATTAATCATCTTTTCCATAGTAACAAAAAGTTAAAAAATAAAACCTATTAAGGGCTTATACAATCAATAACTTTTGGGAACTTTACTTTATATTCGCAGCATATAAGGACCAAAAATTTCAAATGTAATTTAAGGGTCTAAACCTGTTCAAAACTCCTCCCAAAGCGCAAGGTATGAGAACATCACATTCATGTGTAAGCACTTCATCTGAATTCATCACATCCCCACCACAAAAGTCGATCAGCTTCCCTGTTGCTTCTTTGTGATTAAGCAAAGCGGGTATATCAAGCCCATTGGGATTCTTGACTGCTCCAGTTATATCACTCACTGCAATTACCTTGCCACATCTCTCATGAATAAGCTTTGCTGCCCATGCTCCCACGTTTCCAAAACCCTAAGAAATACAAATATAAGATTATAACAGTCATTTTGAGTGAATTTTGTGAAATAGCGAGCAGACGAACACAATGGAGTGTGCTGGAATTGAACAAGTCCAAAATTTTACCTGAATTGCAAAAGTCAAATCCTTAATATTCTTTCCATATTCAGCAAGTAAAGCTTCTGTAGCATAAACGACACCACGCCCAGTTGCAGCTTCCCTACCCAATGAACCGCCAAGATCCTATGACAGAAGATGAAACAGGGTACTTCAGTGAATTGAACGAAAACTCAAAATTTTAACCAAATTGGACAAGTCCAAAATGTAGCAGATAGGACTTTAAAAATATGTTGCAAGAACTTACAATCGGTTTTCCAGTCACAATTGCAGGTGAGTGACCATGAAACTTTGAATACTCATCCAAAATCCAGGCCATAGTCTGTATATACAAAGTACCAATAAGCCTATTTGTTCGCAACTACTCTGTAGTTCCACAGAGAAGAATATTTGAGATAATGACCTATATTACTAACCTGGGCATTAGTGCCCATATCAGGTGCAGGGACATCCGTATTAATTCCAATAAGATCATGAATTTTCTGCGTGAAAACACGTGTAAGGCGCTCCAACTCACTCTTGCTTAGATCTTTTGGTTTGCAGCCAATTCCACCCTTAGCTCCTCCATATGGAATATCTGCTACAGCAGTCTTCCAAGTCATTAGTTGAGCAAGGGCATTTACTTCGTCAAGGTCAACCTTGCAAAAGAAATTAACAATATATCTCAGTACCAAGTCCAGTGCCAGAAACAGCAAACACTTGAATACACAGTACCAGCAAATTTAGGAGAATTGAATAATTAAGACCATGTTATGAAATTTTAGCATTGAGATACAAGAATTGGATAGAAAAAGACTAGTGAAGATCTAGTCATATAACAATGGAAAACTTGACCGTGATCTAGCAGATCGTACACATAAAGTAATTCCTTGAGCAGAAAAATTTGTCCATAGATGTTAAACAAATACATGAAAGCTAAATAAGGTAGGTATACAAACCTACTCGTGTTCATCAATAGTTAAATAACCCAGATGCTATAAAATCTAAAAGGATGAGTTGAAACCTCCAAACAATAAGTTTCTATCTAAATATATAAGGCCAATGCTTTCTTCTTTTTCTATCTTTATTATGGACAAAGCCAATATTTCATGCTTGAAACACCTGAAGGATTTGACCTGACACATTATGTAAAAAGTTTCGTGGAATTACAGATCTCTTATGCTATGATCATGGATAACATGCACATGAATGGTCGATGCATCATAATATTCTTTCAAACGACACATATATACATTTTTGGCGAGGCTTTACAGAACAGATTTTGGTTAAAAGATGAGTACTAATTGGAATTAATTTGATCGGAATCTGGTACTCATTTAATACCACCGTTTTAGCTATCCTGATCTTGGGTAATTTGTACTGTACGGTAGGCGCCAAAAGAAGTCTACTCACCCTTGTTAAATTACATATAAGCGCGGGAACCTAACGTCATTGACTTTCCAGTCCCCCCAAAAAGACAATCCAACAGTTTTATAAACTGAATTAAGACTCCCTAAAACGCGGAACGGCTCTTTAATGCACAACCAAAGAAATAATACAATCTTATACCACTAGTCTATGTTACATAACTGATGATTACAGTGGAACACCTATTCGTCTTAGCATGCATTGAAACCTCTAGGTTGACATCTGATATCTTTTTCAGAATACCAGTCTTTACCAAGCAAAAGCAAAGAGTTTATACAACCTCAGTTTTGACATAGCTGAAAGCTTTTAAAAGTGAAATTATTGAATTGCTATCTACACGAAGACATAAATTACAAAAAGACCAAATAGCAAAAGCAAATAAAAATAACCTCAGGATGGTATCTGATTCCCCCTTTCATAGGACCCCGAGCATTATCATGTTGCACTCTGAATCCAACATAGGACACTAATGTTCCATCATCCTTGGGAATTGTGCATTCCACCTGATCAAACACACACAAAATAATAATAATCAACCTCTCATGAAAATTCAGAGAGAAAAAGAAAAATTGCTAGCCGTCTTAAAAAGAATCAATAGTAACATGAAATCGATCGCACAAGAAAGATAGAAAATTTACAAAGATAATAAATTATAGTCAGTAACCTTAATTTCTCTGAAAGGGATTAAAAGACTTTTCTCAAGTTTGGAGTCCAATCCAAGAATGCGAGCTGCCTGGCGAAAGTTACGGTTGGTGGCTGCAAGAGCATTCATGGCCAACACCCAGAAAGCAAAAAGTAGTACTCCAATAGATCAAGATAATAATAGTCTAAACAGAAACGAAAACAAAAATGGGAACTACTACTTGATTGGGAATTGAGATACTATATAATAATGTCACGGTGGGTTAGAAGTGAAAATTTTGACTAGGACGTGACGATCTATAAACGATCATTTTGACGATCTATATATGAGTCACTAACAGCTGATTTGGCAATTCGGGAAAGCATGGAATTCCCTTCTCTTTTATTATTTTCCTTTTCTGAAAATCTCCTCAGCTTTACTTTTATAATACTATCCACTCAGGTATCAATTATATGAATCTATCTCTTAGTATTGAAAATAATTTACTTTTATATAATAATTTATATGCACACAAAATATATGCATCTTATTTTACGCCACAAGTTTAAAAGTTTTTCTTTTTTTTTCTTAAACTTCATGCTCAATCAAATAGGTTCACATAAATTGAAATTGAGGGACTATAATATACCAAAATTATACTCCATAAAATAGGAAATAATTTCAGAGACCTTTATTCAAATTTGTTTTGTAACACTTGGTTTTCTTGTAGTTTGAGATATTATATTTAACTCACTTATTTTAATATTTTTTATAATCAAACAAGTCTTAAATTCAACTCAGCTACTGCATTTGAGGAGAAATTTGGTTAAAGATTTACAATATTTCGTAATGAATGTCACTAAAGAGAAACTTTGGAATGTTACAAGAAAAGCAAAAGATGGGAGGTGAAATGCAATATCTCTAACTACCGGGCAAATTACCGTTATAAAGACAAAAATGAAGGGAGGTGCTTGAAACTATTATTTCCTACTAGAGTAGTTCAAAAGGTTAGCAAATTAGGAGTGTGACCAAAAGAAAAAGAGAGAAAAATTAAGATTGCCAGAATATTACTTGCTAGAGCATTTTTTTAAGTTTATAGTGTATTTGTCGGAGACGAAAAGAAATCTTAAAGAAGTAAGATAATGAAAATGCATAAAAATCCCAATTCAACTTGTCGTGAAAAATTATTTACTCACCTAAATTTTACTGGTGTCCTAATACCCCACTATTGTTAAAATAATTATATTTATTTACTCCCTCCTAAGCTCCGGCCCAACTATTAATTTGAGTGGGAAACACGCGCTTTATTAGTAAGCCACATAATAAAAATATCTAGTAAATAAAAATAATAGTCTCTAAACGAGCCTTATTCACCTCATCAGTTAAAAATTTCCAAATTGAAGAACCCTAATGCCCAAACATTGAAAATTCTTCTTGCCTCACCAAAATCGATTTGCCTGAACAAAATCGAAGTGACCGGTTGCAAAATCCTTCGATTTCATTATTATTTAGAGTTCCTGACGAGTTGGAGGAAGACCCGTTTGAAGCCGAAGTTCTTTGAAGATTCAAGCTCAAACATTGAAGTTGAATAATCTGTGGAAACATTACTACGTTTGGAGGTAATTCCGTCAACCCTATCCTTTTCTCTCATCAACCCGAAACTTGTATCTCTGTTTTTGTTTGTTTAATATCGTCCGTAACTAGGATTTTGAACTTGCTTCAAATTTCTTCACTGTAACTTTTGCATTGTAAAATCCAGTAACAGAAATACAATTTTTAAGGCATAATAATAACCAAATTTCAGTTTTTTCTTGTTGCATGTGTTCTCACTTGTTATGTCGGGGCCTAATATTAACTGTTAATCCTTAATTAGTTTATTTTATTCTATATTCAGGTATTTCAATGTCTTTTGTACTTGTTACACTAAGGTTTTTTCATGGTGGAAAAATCTCCATGGATAAGTTACATTCTTTTTCAATGGAGGATTATGTTGGTGGGATGATTATTGATTGTGTTGATGTCGATGTTGATATGTTCTCGTATTTTGAGTTTCTAGGTTATGTGAAAGAGTTTGGGTACAATAGTTCTTCTGTTGTTATTTATGTCAGACCAACTAATTGTCCTGGTTTAGTAGTAATTAAGGTTGATAGGGGCCTTATGGGTATTTGTGAAGAGTTAAAAGTGGGGATATTTTGGAGGTATATGTAGATCACATGGTTGATGATATTGTAGTGTCCTCCCCCCTCCCCCCCCCAAATTAGAATATGTCAACCAAGTGGGGGTGATAGTAATGTTACTTTTGAGAAGGAATCTGGTCAAGATTTGGAGGGGGGGGG